>JAGDYQ010000080.1:3645451-3657080 GCA_021962125.1 Bulinus truncatus
TATGAACATTCTTTTAAAGAATGAATAAAAAAAATTAGTATATCAAAGTGCTAACAAACATACATGTCTAAATGGAATGCAGCTATTTCAGCATTATGTCTTTCATAATCAGCAAAATAGAAATGGTCTGGTAATGTCTCTTGTTCTCTAGGAAATCTAAGACATAAAAATGAACTTATAATAATAATTTTATTAGGACAAAAAATATTAAACAAAATTTAAACTTAACAATTGAGTGAAATAATATTTTTTATATAGCTTTTTATGTTTCAAGAAGAAACATGGTGAAAATTAGATGTTTTAAATAAGAAAACAATATACCGCATAGGCTTAAATAATGCTTGGCCATCATCTTCCAATGTTATTATCAGTTTCAGTTGAGTTCCACCTTCTTTTTGCTCTGAAAAACAATAAGCATTTGCATAAAACTGGTCGATTTACCTTTACTTTCAGTGAACATGTTACTTCATATTGAACCGAAAATAACTTTGATAACCTGTGTAACTGTGACAAATTCAGCTTCAAAAACAATAAGTAATGAGTAAAACTGTAGGCATAATAAATTATATTTGTGAAATATCACTTTAATAATCAATAACTATTACAAAAATTTTGAAAGTGATTCTTACCAACATCAACAACCTCTTTTGTTACCATGTCATCCAGAAGCATCTTTAAATACTCATCACCTGGATCGTAGAGGGCATTTTGATGTATCCCTTTGTGAAATATTTCCCAGGAATGTTTCCTAAAAATTTTAACAGATACTTTATTTTAATAAATGGCATGGAGCTTTGAATAAAAATAAATACATTTCTCTATATGAAAAACATTTTATGTTACACAACATATTTTTATTTACAATGAAAAGATATTTGAACAGTGACCAAATGTGGCTCTTTGATGGAAGAGATTTTGCCAGCTCCCAGTGAGCCAGTTTTTTCTATTCTTGAATGACTTTTGTTTGGTTAATTTTGATACATTTTCTATGTTGCCGCTCTTCTAAGTAATTTTCATTATATTGAAAACCAGAGTGCAGCTCTCAGTGGCCTCATGTGTGGCTAATGCTGTAATATACATTCACAGAGGGAGTATAACTTTGTTCTAGCATTGCCATATAATTTAAAAATAAAAAAAAATGTACAGCTTAAATCTCTGTCATTACTGGCAACTGAATAGATACATACACTATGAATGCAGAATGTAAGTAGACAATTTCATCTTTCTACTTTCACAATTTTTTAAACAAAAAGTACTTTTAAAATATAATTCTGAAAGGGGTGATTGTTAATCTTCCTTGCTTTTGAAATAAATATTCTTCAGAGACTTCAGTCTGTACAAATTATGTACTGAAACATGGAAAGATAAAGTATAAGAGCTGTTTTAGTTATTATCTCCCTTTCAAGCTAAATTTGTGCTGTTTCATATTTTTTTACATTTGTTTAAACTGCTAATTAGAATACTTTTTGTTCTTTTTTAACAAAATTAAAAACTAAAAAATACACATTTTTACATAAGGTAAAGCACACTTTTTATTTAATAATTTAAAAAAAAAAAAGTTCCCTTGCCCTAACAGGCCATTGGGGCAGATGAAGTGTAGAATTCATGTTTCTATAACCTCAGCATATGAAGGGATTGTGTGGTTAGCACAACGCCCAGCCATCTTTACTTCCCCAATTTAAGTCAGGTACCCATTTAAATGCTGAATGGACTTGTGGGATGACTTTGCACTAAATAACACCTGGAAAAATTCCATGGTTCTAACCGAGGATCAAACCCAAAACAGTCGACAGTCAAGATCTACACCACTCAGTCATCTGTGCCACTAATAATTACAAGCATAAATATAAAATTTACCCTTGTTCATTAGCATAATCAACTAATTTAGGTCCTTTATTTCTCAGAGCAGTGACTTTCTTCAAAAATGACAGATATTCAGTCACTGTATCAACAGCATAGAGAGTGTCTTTGTAAACAGACTGGAACTTTTGAACAAACTCGTCCACTTCCTCAATACTGTAATTCGTTCTGGGGCCATCTCCTACACCACTTTTCTTCTGAAGGATGTTCTCTTCTTCAGCGTCACCCTTCTTCAAAAGCTCTGTGATGTCTTCATCATTGTCTTCTTCTTCTTTTTCATTGTATGTATAGTTAGTATAGCTATTGTAATTGTTGTTATCTTTTAGCTGGTTGAAGTCATACCCGTTGTCTATCAATTTTTGCCTTGCCTTGAGCATTTTTTCCAGCATTGATTGATTGATCTGTTCCAGTCCAAGTGAATCTTTTAAATCCCATTCAGTGTAAGCCCGGCCGCTGGAATTGCCTTTACTCTTAGTCAAATGTTTTCTGGCTATCTGTAATTAATAAAAAGATTAATAGTAATATATAATGATATAAAAATCATTTGTGAACATAACGAATATAAACAAAAAGAAAATCTAGGGAATAGGTATTAATAAAAATAATTGATGAAATATAGGCTAAAGAAAAAAAAATTAATAGTTAAATGTAATGAATAAAATAATTAGTGTTGTATAATTAATAAAAAAAATAGTGGAAGGTGCTTATAGCATGATGGAATGACCGGACACCACAAAAAAATCTCAGTCTGGTCTTAGAGCGTCCCCTGGACCTAATAAAAGTATATTACTCTATAACTACAACAGATAAAAATAACAGTGAATGATAATGAATGGAAAAATTAAAAGTGAGCAAAAGGGTTTAAACGAACAGTTAAAAAACAACTCATGTACTAAAGCTTTCAAAACAACGCTTTTAAGAACTGGTGTAACATCACGCAAAATAAAAAAAACTATTTGTTCTTGTATGAAAAAATGTATAAAATGTTAGTTTTCATGGCCGCCATTTATTTCTCAAGCGGCCGAACAGCCGAAGTTTGTGCCAGGGCACGTGCCTGCTGATGGGCCCAACGCATAGCCATTTGTACATTTTTGGGGCACCCTAGGCAAATGTATATTTACGGGGCCCTCGGTAAAAAAAAGTCACAAAGATCGCTGCTGGCAAATAATGGGGCCCTAAAAACATGTTATAAATTTGGGGCCTATACAACAATCCCCAGCTACTAAATTATTTAATGCGGGGCTCAGCTTGTCCCTTCTTTGGCAGAAAAAAATCAAAGTCCCAACAGAGGGTCCTTTGGCAGTGTGTGTGTGTGTGGGGGGGAGGTCTCAGGCGGCCGTGTAGTTTGTCTATCCATGAGAATAGCCTCTGCCCTACTAGCATAGTAGACTCATAATAATCGACCATTTATATTTCATTCTTTCAAAGGTTATATAAGATGCCACAGAATACTGATTTAACGGGGGGGGGGGGGGTCCTGAATCCTGGGAGTAATTAAATGAGCTAATTACAGCTGAAGCTTAAGGAAAAAAATGATGATCACTTTAGGCTCGCCAGCAATCAACTTGTAGAAATCACCAGTAACTATTAGCAAAGAAGGCTAGTCTAGTTCACCGTGTGTCTAGTACTTAATGCTCACCTGCCATTGCTTTCTCCAGGCTTCAGCATTTAATGTTGAGTGGACTGTGATATATTACCCTGTCTTTATAAATAACACAGAGGAAAGTGTGTGTTTGATTGGATGCAGTGCTTGAAATAACCTATTAGCAAACTATGCACGTGCTTATGCATCATGGGAAGAGGGGGCACCACAGTACGAAAAAACAACAACAAAACAAACAAACGCAACAACCCATTTTCGAGTCTATAAATTCATTACACTTTATTTCCAACTTCTTAACAGTAGGATAATTAAAAATAAATCAATTCAGTTTATTTAATTTGTAGATAGCAGGGTTGTTAGTATCGAAGTATCGGTATCGGCCAATACAGTATCGGCGATACTTGTTCAGTATTGGTTGCTGTATTGCCGATCCTTTTTGTATCAAGTATTGATTTGTGTATCGCCGATACATTTTAAACGAAAAATTTTCGATACTCGATACCAATACTTTTCTGTTGCCACTATTAGCTATTTGCAGAAAAACAATAGCAATTTTAATACATTGTTTTAAAAGTAATCTTCATAAATTCAATCACTACTTGTAATCATAGCCATCAACTCTACCACTATTAATACCACCCACCTCCCCACCAAGACAACTTGGATCACAAGGCTGAAGTTGGACACACCTTTAAGCGTGTTTGCAGTGCACTGAGTTTCCACTCAACTTACTCGAATCGGCAGTATGGTGCAGCTTCAAACCGTCAGCAGTGCAGTTTTACTGCACGGCGGCAGAACCAGCTTAATAGTAAAAGTTCTGCTGAAGTAGACAGATATCTTGAAGATAACTCATCAGAAATGCTGTCATTAGCACCCTACCCAACCTACCCAAGCATTAAGAAATTATATTGCTGAGTTGATCGGCTAGTGCTGAGTTGAGCGTCTGTTTTCATTAGGTGGGCGTATTTGTATGTCATTACGTTCTAGGCTAAGCAATGATCGTTTTGAAATGATGGTCTTCTTACCTGCTGCCAAGTGATGAAATAATAAAGTTCAATTAGCCCTGACGGGCCATCGGAGATTTATCTATTTCTATAACCTCGGCATATGAAGTGATTGTGTGGTTAGCATAACGCTCAGCCGCCTTTACTTCCGCCGGTTTAAAGTCGGGTACCTATTTAAAGCTGGGTGAACTTGTGGAAAAATTCCCATTGGCCATCCGTCAAGTGGTGAAGTGATTGCATTAAAATTGTGCTTTGACATTGTATTTTATTGTTTTTACTTTTTTTTTAAAAACTTGAAAAACGTGCAATTATTATATTTTAAATAAAAATATTTTGTTGTTCTCAAAAGTATTGGTATTGTATTGGTATCGATTTTGGCAATACATTTTTACTTGAGTATTTGTATTGGTATTGGCGATACTATTTTCATGAAGTATTGGTATCGGTATTGACGATACAATCCAAAAGTATTGTTAACAACCCTGGTAGATAGGGAGCCATTTATATTTTCAGCTAGTTTAGTTGCGTTTGACAACGGAGCAAACGACAGGAGCTAGCATGTCACGTGTCTGGAGAAGACATATATATATATATATATATCGGTCTCGTTATTCTAATAATGTTAAACAAAAAAAATATTCTCAGCCCATTTACTTATTGGGGAACCACAATATATATTCCGTGGTAGGGCCTATATTATGAAGAAGGTTTGTTTACTTTCTGAGGTCGATGAGAGACACACTCCGACTTTAAAAAAAAAATATGTTAAAAGGCCGCACCATAGATAATTTAGCGAATAGAAGTCATTAAACAATTCAAACGAAACAAAAAAAACTGTCTCTTCGGGGGCCACTTAAAGAACAACTAAGGCGGCTTTAAGAGCCACATTATGCCACCCCTATTACAGAGCATATTAGATGGCGGAGATAAAGATAAACAGGCAGTGGTCCCCAACATTTTTCTCGCCACAGACCGGTCAGCGTTTGATAATTTCACCGCGGCTCACAGGAAAAGGGGGGGGGGTGGCATGGATTATTTTTATAGTCCATGGAAAGTCGCACAATCACGAGAGAAATAAATAAAAAGTAAATAATTTAATGTTTCTTGGGCGGCCCAATAACATTCGTTCCACAGACCGGTACCGGTCCGCGGCCCGAGGGAAAAGGGGGGGGGGACCACCAATCAAGGGGATTTAATCCGGTATGAGTGTGTTAATATTATGTGCAACGTGTAAACACTTCGAGAATAAGATCTTTCCGATTGGCAGTCGCGCGATAAACATACGGGTCTCATGCCATGGGGTCACTACTTTAATTCTACGACCCCATTCACAATGTCCTAACCAACTCTGGCGTAATTGTCGTCCGAATAAACTTCTGGACAATCTGGATAATAGCTTTTTTTTTTTTTACGACATCTGATAATTTAACGTGAGATTATTTGCATCGCCTCAGTGCAGGTATTTACAGTAAAAGCTATTTCGGGGAAGACAAAAAAAAAGAGGGGGGAGGAGTGATTAAATTCCTAAAACAGGTGCAACTTGTTTCTTTGAACGTTGGATCCGGTCTTTCCTCACTTGATTCCCCCGAGTTTACTTTAACTTTGTGATTCTCAAAGTGGGTGTGGCGAGACCGGTCAGGTACGACTAAGCGGTCATACCATACATGTCTAAAGTATTCAGGCAGTACATAGATGTAATCACATAACTATACATAGCTCAAGGACGCACAAAACATGGTGCTAAGTGCAAAGAGCTACCGTTTAAAAAAAACAGGGGCGTGTGGTAGATTTTGTCAATATGATGCAAACCTTCTAAAAGACGCCCACTAAATCTTGTTTTTTATTTATTTCTTATACATATCCGACCACTGCCCCCCCCCCCTTTCCCCAATACGTTTAACTATAGAGCCTCCCCTGATGAAGCAGCCTCCATGTATCATAGCTGGGTTGCAGCAAATGTCTTCAGTAAGTCATTAATAGTATGACTTAACTTAGGATAGGACAAACTACTGGTCATACAGACCGAAGCTTATACCAAAGTTTCAAACCATAACCTGACATAAATATTATAATACATTATAAAAATAGATATCTGAATCCACACCTCGCTACACTCTTAGAGCAGTGTTACCTAAACTTTCGAGAACTATGTAACCCCTTATTTTTTTTTTTTTCGTAATACTATGTAGCCTACCCCTAGTAAAAAACATCAACAAACTTGCATATTGATTTAACGGTCATGGGTTCCCTTCATTTCATTATTCTCGCTTTAGCCGTGCATGTTCTGAGCATGGTGCAGCGCGTACCCTCACCAAACTATTTACGTACCCTCAGGGGAACACGTACCACAATTTGGGAATCACCGCCCTAGAACATCCCACGATTTGCATAAGTTACTCATCCTAAACATTGAAGATAACTTTCAGTAAACAAAAAAGGATTTGCTTGTTAAAATGGCGATCACTTGCAATATCAGTTGCTTTTTATTAAACAGAAAATGTAATTAATAAATAGTTTCCTTACCACAGTGGTAATTCAACATTTGGACAAACAACGATTGTAAAATGAACTACACAGCATAAAGAGACAAACAATGATTGTGAAACTGACCTGCAGGTGAGACTCGTCCAGTTGCTTGGTGACGCCAAGTTGGTCACCCACACGTGTACCGGTGAAACCGACAAATAAAGCGGTGTTGATCAGAACCACAACCAGCAGCAGTAGCCAGAGCGTCCATTTCCACCTCCGCCTGGCCAGCATCCAGTATCCCATGACTCCAACTGTCAGATCATTATATCTTCAGCAGTTTGAGTAAATCCAGCCCATTTACGTCACACTGATGGTCACTGATGATGATAGCTGGTGATGGTAACTGGTGATGGTAACTGGTGGTGGTAACTGGTGATGGTAACTGGTGGTGGTAACTGGTGATGGTAACTGGTGGTGGTAACTGGTGGTGGTAACTGGTGATGGTAACTGGTGGTGGTAACCTGGCTCAACTAGTCTCAATTTTAGATACAACTTTCCTATTTTTTTTTCTAACCAGTTTAATAAAATTCTAAAGTTGTAAATGGTCCGGATTTCCTCTCGTCAATAGAATGACGCAAAACGTATTACTCAACTAAAACTATTTCCAGTCCAACATTTGTGTAATGTAGTGGATTACTGAGACGAGTGGTTCATTTCTTTACTCTGTTTAGGTCCGATTCACCAACAAAATGGACAAGTTAATTACAGTTCACTAAGTCTCGAAGTGGTACAACCTTGGCAGTGTAAAAATCTTTAATCTTGAAGTCGGTTTTATCTTCCATTTCCTTCCTAGATCACATCATCCTGTGCAGGAAAATAAAATAAAATAAAGATATAGATAATAAAAGCAGAAAAAGTTGGAGCTTCCAGCTAAATGGTTTTACCAGCGTGTCAATGATGAAAAGAATTCGCCAGCAATTCTGTCAATCAATTTTGTTTTAAAACAGTTTATATATATATATATATAAAAGGAAATCATTTTTTTTAAAGAAAAATTGTAACATTCTGGAACAGAATATGTGTATCTATATGTAAGCTGTGTACACACAGACATAAGACAGATAAACAGAGCCAGACAGACGGTGCAAAAGGACCCGGCTCTGTATTAACTTCTATGAAACCTGGCCACCGCATGTATTTTTGCCTCACAATATGTCTGTAATTCATTGCATAAGGTAGGTAAAATCCCCGGAAGTGTCGAGGCATCCAAACACCTAACAAACGACCATGCACACACACACACACCCGTTTATTTATAAAGCTGTAAGTAATTTATTAATACTACAGTCACTGTATTATTTTTTTTTAAATAACAGTATGCTGTTAAAATGTGACATATCCATTAGCTAAACAAAACATTAATTACGTAATCATTGTCCGTGTACTTTAAAATGTTATGTAGTCTGTTGATAGATCCGTATCCTGATAGGTGCATGACATTAAATTAATGGAGGTAGAAAAGAAAAGACTTAATATGTAGCATACATGAGTTGTGGTAATTAAACAAATGTTATTAAAACAATAATTGAAATTAACTTTATAAAAAAAAACCATAAACAAAAGCCAAATTAAGCATTGCACAAATATGTTGACTTATCTAATAAGCAATACACTTGTAGATATGTAGCATTTCGAAAACTTGCCCCCCCCCCACCCACCTCTCACCCCGGCCACTTTTTAACTTAACGTTTAGTTTGAAGGGGACACACCTGTTGGATGGATAGAAATGTCCGTCATTTTCAGCACTTGCTTGTGTTCACATGTTTGGCTTCTTCTAAAATACCTCCTCGGAAGAGAGGGGGGAAAGAAAGGGATAGGTGTGAAGTCATTGAGAAGTGGTGCAGTCATTGAGAAGTGGTGCAGCCATTGAGAAAGTGGTGCAGCCATTGAGAAGTGGTGCAGCCATTGAGAAGTGGTGTAGCCATTGAGAAGTGGTGCAGCCATTGAGAACCATTGAGAAGTGGTGTAGCCATTGACGTCCCATTATGAACGACATGTTCTTTTGATTCTATATCGAGACCGAAACTAAAAACTTGGGCAGCTTTGTGTTATTTCTACATTTGTATCATAACACAGGTGGCCCAGCGAGTCACATTCACGGCATAACTGGAGGGAATCGGATTTGAACCCTAGTCTACAACGCACCAACACCGAGCCACTCACCACAATTATCAGAATCTTTTCACCCTCTAGTTCCCTTAAATTCAGATGCTATAAGGTCACAAAAACATTATTTTCTACAAATCCAAGGATTATAAAAGATACGTCTATCACGTTTCCAGATACCTACAAGATTGCACAATCTTACATCACATGTATCTTGATAGAATCAAGTCATACAACATTACAGGTTTCCAAATACTAAAGTTACTGTCATCTCACTGAATGTAAACAGTTACTGTCATCTCACTGAATGTAAACAAGATCGAAGACACAGTTGATCCACATTTCTACATCTTTAGATTGGGCGCATCTCTAGTTGTATTTCTCTAACCACTTCAATAAATAAATAACCAAAAAAGAAATACATGTTCTATAAAAATAAACAATTATATTTGCAAAAAAAGTCACCGGTTCACACACCGATTTTTTAAAGAATGTACTCAATTTGAAAACAGAGCGAACTTGGCTCAGTGGTTTGTTGATCTAATCACTGTCAAAAGCTTTCGACACAGAACGTTGATAAAGAGTAAACATCTGCATGGGAAAACATTAATCAGTATATATGAAAGATCCTGATTTTTAAAAAAATTACTGTAAGATAACACCTTAGACGTAACAGAGTTTCAGCTAGGAACCACGACACACAAAAAGAGTTTGCTGAAGTGAACAAACTCAACTCAAAGCTTTATCACTTCTCTACGTAACATGATATATTTTATCAGTGGTCAGCTATATTTATCATATATCACATTTACATGATATTTTTAATCAAGTTTATATTTTAACCCAAAAAAAAAAAATTGCTATTATTATTTTTATATAGCAGAAATAGTTTATAGTTTTAACAAACCTTTTATATGTAAAATAAAAAATAACACTGTTCGTCGGTCCATTTTATAAGTCAAGGCCACGCATAACTGCCTGGAACCAGCGCTAACAAACATAAACCTTCACATGTCCACTTTAAGTCCATATCAATCCCACGTAGGTTACCAAGAGATAACCCGCAAGTCACGTGGTCAGCACCTTGTTTTGAGTTCAACATGCTGACGAAAAAACAAAACAAAACAAGCAACCCCCCACAGAACTTAAAATACAACCTCTGCCTGGTGCTGTAGCAGCAGGTCTGTGTAGGGATTCTGGGCCACGCTCTGACCTATTAAATCCATGACTTAACACCCGACATGCTGCTCTTACTCACATCTCTTAAAAGTCTGAGAGCTCTCTTGACCCCATTCCCGAACCATCTATCCTTCTCATTCAGCCTTCCTGGATCCACACCCTCGTTTCCCTTTCAGCCCCCGTGTGTGTGTGTGTGTGGGGGGGTGTTGAGAGCTGAATCACGCGAAAAATGGCTCACTTTCATTTCAGAAAAAAAAAATAAAAAAAAAACCTCTAGAACTCTCAAAGTTTAATACGGTAGGTATGCTAATCTATATTCCTTTATTTATAATAAATGCACATGTCAGAGACTGAATTTGTTAATGAACTTAAAAATGGGATTGAAAGGAAAAAAATAAATTTTTACTATTTACAATTTCTAGTCGAGAAAAACACGAGGAGATAACCATGACTGGAGAAAAAGGAGATAACACCATTCCCCCCTCTAAAGCCAATAAAAACATGACAGTACATACATGCTTGGGTGTTTACATATAATTTGGCAGACTGAACAATTTTTTTAAACGCTAGCTGCAATTTTGATAAGTGGAGGGAGAGTTGGTTTATTAAATGAATTATTATTTCAAACATCTTTATCGGGCGGAAATAATTCCACAGAGCAGAGAAGGATGGTGGTGGCACGAGAGGGTAAGGCGCCTCCTACAGTACATCAGCGAGGCACTGGGGAAGGCGTGACCGTCTTATATCGTTATCGCCCGCCTTGTTTGTAGAATCTGTCAAGATGATGAATCTACCGTGCAATTTCCAAACAACTTCACTTGATAGCTAAAGTTTTAGCATGTTTTTAAAAAAGTTACATCTTAACTAAAATTAGTTAAATTTTCTTGTAAACTTTCGGCTAACTTTTTTTTATTTTTACATAAGTATTTTTGTTTGTGTTAGATAAAAGTATGAAACGATTTTATGAATTCAAAATATCATATGGAAGTGATGGCACCAACGTCATCATATGTGTTTATTCAGAGGCCAATAAGAGCCTACATGTTAGAAATCATAATTTGTATTCGTAAAACAGAAATTACTGTGTGTAGGTAGGATCCAGTTGTTGTATAACATGATTACTTGAGCTAAAGTTAATTTCAATATTTTCTTTCAATCAAAGAAAAATCATCACATTGGTGGTTTCACTAGCCAGTCTGCATCTATGAGTTGTCAGAGGGTAGGACGAAACCCCCCCAAAGGACAAGACCCTTATGAACGACCCTCTGCCCCCTCCCCCGGGAAACCCCCCCCCCTCCCCCATAAAATATTCTTCACTTCATATAACGAGTCGGCCCAATAACTACAT
>JAGDYQ010000080.1:3657580-3747257 GCA_021962125.1 Bulinus truncatus
TGTGTGCCTGACAAGTGTTGTGTGCATGACACAGTGTTGTGTGCCTGACACAGTGTTGTGTGCCTGACACAGTATTGTACTGTTACAGTGTGCCTGACACAGTGTTGTGTGCCTGACGCAGTGTTGTGTGCCTGTGTGCCTGACAGAGTGTTGTGTGCATTACAAAGTGTTTGTGTGCATGACAAACCAGCTTTATCGGTGGTGCATATTATAAAATAAAATAATGCATAGACTACTTTATATTTATAGACTTAGATTATGCAAGTACTAAAAGGTTGTCCATTAAGTATATCGTTCCTACAAAAAAGCTTCATTTGTTAATTAAATTTGAGATGGGGGGGGGGTATTATACCCAATATAAAGTACATTACCTGCATATATAAATGACCATTATGGATATCTTCTTTCTTCAGATAAATATGAAGGACACTATAAAACTTAAATCTTTGTAAAATGAAACATCTCTTTAAAAAAAATAGAATAGTTTTCCCATATTCGATAACGTTTTTATATTATCCAAATAAAACAGGAAATGCTCTAAAAATCTAAAAAAAAAAGAGATAAATCAGATTATCAGAGCACATTACACAGGGGCGCTTAATTCTATAGCAGGAGCTCGGGTTGAGCGTGCAAGGAAAATTTAATTGTCATCATAAGATTGGCCTCTCTTGACTGACCTTTGCCCTAATTGTATGGCTTGTTAGCTCATGGGATTAAATCATCTCCCCTTAATTTCAATTCTTCACTTGACTTAATAACAAGTTTTTTTCAGCACGGATATTCATTGATCAGAAAATAGTGTCTTTTTTTCCCCGCTATTTTAATTCATGAAATCTTATCATATAATACAATGACGTAAGGCTATATAGTTAAAACGGTGCATATTTTTTAGAAGTAAAATCAAACTTAGTCAAATAATCAATTTGTTTGGCTATTTATATTTCACTTGGCAGATTCAAATATATTTTTAAATGGTAATGCAGTGACTTGCACATGCAGTCATCATGAAGTGTTTTCAAGACATAGAATCAGAGAGTGATGTTACAAATATTTTGTTTCCTGCAGAATTAAATTCCATGAATTAAAGCACTTAAAAAGTTTACATTTTTTTCCTGACTCGTATTCATTAATCTGCTCTAGCCGATAGTAATCAAACAATCCCCGCTACAGAGGCCTTTTGGAAAGGTTCTAGATTAGAATTCTGACTGGACAAGGGGCAATGCACATCACCCCCGGGCATCCACACACATAAATACATAGCGCTCACATATACACACTCAAGCACACATATGAACACACAAAATCACAACAAACACACCGTAAACATACCACAAACACATCACAAACACATCTCAAACACACCACAAATACATCACCAGAAGCTAACCACAATACGCAACGTACAACAGAAGTTTTATGTACATATAAGTCGATTCTACTTCTAGACATGCTAGACAGAATGTATCGATTACTTGATGATGTAAGTATCTCTTCAATTGTCAAGTTGAACAGTAAGAGCGATCCCCACTCAGATTACATAACTCGTTTAATAACATTTCGGATGTTTCTAGTCACTTTTTAAACATGAACGACACTTCTACATTTGAATCCCTTCTTGTGCCGATGTAAGATGTATTCAAATGTTGCCACTATCTGGTACAGATTTGTTTACTATTAACTCACATCCTCAGGCAACTATGTCAAGAAATACACAGCCTTTAAAATTATTTCATTCATTTTTCGACTTTTTAAAATGTTTTACAATCTTTTTTTTTAACACAATGTCTCTTCTTACTTTCACACTTAAAAAAAAAATCAAGAGTTTTCTTTGATTGATTTTCTTTCACTTCAATATTAAAACATTGCATGTGGCTTGTCTTGTGGCTGGGTATAGTAGCATGACTTATCTCCCTTGTCTTATAGCAATGAGTAGTGGCATGACTTATCCCCCCTATAAGGTCCCTCTATGTCCGCGGTTCTCAACCAATGGTACGCGTATCCCACGGGGGGTCACGTGTAAGGTTATACAGGGGTACGCTGCGACATATAATTTTAGTTTTAAAATAACCCAAGAGTTTGAAGAATGTCGCCAGTTTGCTGAACTTCTTTGACCCTGTAAACCAAAATCAGTGCATTATTTTTATGGAGGCAGACTAATGAAGACAAACATGGCTGGAGTATCTACAGAACGCCGATTTCGTTCACAGCCAAAGTTAGTCAGATATTGCCAGTCTGTGGGGACACATTTTAGTGACCATGCAGGAAATCATCAAAAACAGGACCAATAAATTGGCCAGTGGGTGTACCATCCATCATTTGATAAGCCATTGTATATTCCGTGCTATCCAATAAATGATGAAACCGGTATTGGGCGTTTAAGAAGAGGAGAATCAATAATATGACTACGCACATTTGTTCATCAAGTTATCACACACTGCCTATATCAATGCTTACCCCCCCCCAAAATTAAAAAAATCTAATATAAGAGAGGAATTTTTATCCCCCTTACATTTAAAAAAAATGTCAAAAAGTTGTTATTTGCACCCCCCCTGGAAAATTTTTGCCCCCCCCCCCCCGGAAAAATTCCTAGCGACGCCCATGAATGCTTATTGTATTTTTTTTTAAATACTTGTCACTGTATCCTTTAAACGAATATTTTTATGAAAATTAAACAAAGTAAACCCTAATGAAAGAATTCGGATAGAATCCCGCAAATGACGAAATACCGGTGTAATGTTTACTTAAAAAAAACGTATGTATGTGTGTTTATGTACTAACAATTGGAGTAAATATGTAACCAATAGAACGAATCGGTTGCGTTGTTTTGGGATTTGCAGTTCCATAAATAGATCAGGGTTAAGGCCAACAACAACAACGGTACAACACTTGTCTCTCATCGGAAACCTTTGAGATTTACGGCTCTAACTTTGTCGGGTTTTTTTTTTCCCCACGTACGTGAGACCAGCCGGCCAACAACATCTGTGACAAGTCTGTGGCTTTACAAGAAACTGTTGCAGATCATGTTTCGTTTTGTCACTGCAAATCCCCGAGATGGCTTTGATGTTGTCTCAGTTGTTTCGGTTTATTCCTGAAATCACGCAAGTTGGTTGTTTGTTAATGTTGTTGTTGTTTTTTTTCGTTTGATCGGTGATATTTTGTCCATGTGTGGGGAAGTTCTTGTATGAAAGGTATACACTCTGGTGCAGATTTGATTACTCGTGGCCGTGCAATGCTATGATACAGAGAGTGGGTCGCATTAGGCGATATTGTTGAGGAGGGCGGCATTAAGTGGCACAGGGGCCCTTGGCTAAGATGCATTAGGGGCCCTATGAAAAGGATTTATTTGGTGGCCCTGAGCAATTTGTATAAGAGGGTTCTATGCTGATGTAGATTTGAGGCTTGAGCGTCATATGAAGTGAAGAATATTTTATGGGGGTTTGTCTTGGGGGGAGGGGGCAGAGGGTCGTTATACAACAACTGGGGCCTACCTGCACACAGTAATCTCTGTTTTACGAATACAAATTATGATTTCTTATATGTAGGCTCTTATTGGCCTCTGAATAAACATGCTGACTTTGAGTCATCACTTCCCCTGATATTTGATTTCATAAATGTTCCTACTTTTTCTTTTTAAACAAAAATGTACTTATGTAAAAATAAAAATGTTGGCAAAAGTTTTAAAAAGTTTAACTAATTTTAGTTAAGATGTAACTTTTTAAAAATAAAACTTATCAAGTGAAGTTGTTGGAGAACTGCATGGCGTTCATCTTTTGAATTCTACAAACAGGGGCGATAACGATATAAGACGGTCACGCCTTACCCCTCCATGCCACCACCATCCTTCTCTGCTCTGTGGAATTATTTCCCTTGATAAAGATGTTTGAAATAATAATTCATTTAATAAACCAACTCTCCCTCCACTTATCAAAATTGCAGCTAGCGTTTAAAAAAAAAATTGTTCAGTCTGCCAAATTATATGTAAACACCAAGCATGTATGTACTGTCGTGTTTTTATTGGCTTTAGAGGGGGGAAAAATGGTGTTATCTCCTTTTCTCCAGTCATGGTTATCTCCTCGTGTTTTATCTCGACTTGAAATTGTAAACAGTAAAAATTTATTTTTTTCCTTTCAATCCCATTTTTAAATTCATTAACAAATTCAGTCTCTGACATGTGTATTTATTATAAATAAAGGAATATAGATTAGCATACCCGCACGTATTAAACTTTGAGAGTTCTAGAGGTTTATTTTTTTTTTCTGAAATGAAAGTGAGCCATTTTTCGCGTGATTCAGCTCTCAACCCCCACCCCACACACACACGGGGGCTGAAAGGGAAACGAGGGTGGTGGATCCAGGAAGGCTGAATGAGAAGGATAGATGGTTCGGGAATGGGGTCAAGAGAGCTCTCAGACTTTTAGAGATGTGAGTAAGAGCAGCATGTCGGGTGTTAAGTCATGGATTTAATAGGTCAGAGCGTGGCCCAGAATCCCCTCCACAGACCTGCTGCTACAGCACCAGGCAGAGGATGTTGTATTTTAAGTTCTGGGGGGCTGTTTTTTTTTTCGTCAGCATGTTGTACTCAAAACAAAGTGCTGACCACGTGACTTAAGGTTATCTCTTGGTAACCTACGTTGGATTGATATGGACTTAAAGCGGACATGTGAAGGTTTATGTTTGTTGGCGCTGGTTCCAGGCAGTTTTGTGTGGCCTTGAACCATAAAATGGACCGACGAATAGTGTTATTTTTTATTTTACATGTAAATGGTTTGTTTAAACTATAAACTATTTCTTCTATATAAAAATAATAATAGCAATTATTATTTTTTTTTTGTAAAAATGGGTTAAAATTAGAGCTGCTGTTCGATTAAAAATTTTAATCGAAATTAACGCATAATTAAAAAAAATATCGCAAATTAACGCATATTTAATCGAAAAAAATACTTTATTTATTAATTGTAACATTTTTTAATTCAATCAACATGTCTCTTTAAAATAATAACAACGTGTTATTTTTTCGCACTTACTTGGCCTAAGCAATATAGTATTAAACATTTGTGTGTGTGTGTGTGTGTGTGTGTGACGTCTTTGACAAGCCAGACCTTGAAATGTTCGACTCATTTTTGGCGCGAGCAAGTAAGCATCCTTGTTCATTTGTTCTCAGTCTCACATGTGGGTCGCGACTTGTTATAAAGTGTGTCGTCAACAGGAAAGAAAGAACAGAAGATGAACAATGAAAGCCGACCGATAACATCAAAGAGTATCATTTTACACAATATTGGTAGATGACGTCACTTACCAACCACAAGTTACATTGTTTCAAAGCCATGACACTTGTCAATCAAACTATAACACGTGCAGATGTTCATTAATTGCATCATTCAGGGTCATATGTTTGAATTAAGAAATGACAATTCTATTGTTTCAAGGTCATATATCTGCTATGATTTATGTAAACGTGACACTCGGTTTTTTTTTTCTTCCTTTTTTTTTTAAATCTCGTCTGATCTGGTTATAGAATTGGGTTATTAACTGATTTTTTTATTTCATCTGCAACTCTGAAATAACACCATTTGGGTAAAATTTAACGCATTTAGGTGTTTGTGTTAAAAAAATGTAATCGCATATTTTTAACGCATTAATTACGCTTTAATTGCAGTAAATCAACAGCCATGTATAAAATTTGACTCAGTATCACAATAATTGTGAAAACGCACTGGCTCCACCACCGTCATATGACGGACGATGTATTTTTTTTTTACCGCTTCCGTCAACAGAATGAACTCTTATGATGTAAAGTTATAAATGCAGTTTATATCATCATATTATTACTTACACAATGATGGTGCTCAAAATCGGCGATCGTTTTAACACAATTAAAGAGTAAACAGAATGAATGAGAACTCTTATTTACTGCAGACGTTGATGACGTCATTTACTGTTAAAAATCGGAGATATTTTTTTTTTCGGGGACCATAAATAGATATTGCTGCACACCCTAACCCTATCCCTAACCCTATCCCTAACCCTATCCCTAACCCTATCCCTAACCCTATCCCTATCCCTATCCCTATCCCTAACCCTATCCCTAACCCTATCCCTAACCCTATCCCTAACCCTATCCCTAACCCTATCCCTATCCCTAACCCTAATCCTATCCCTAACCCTAACCCTAATCCTAACCCTAACCCTAATCCTATCCCTAACCCTATCCCTAACCCTAATCCTGAAAAAAAAATCTGGAAAAAAAATTTATGATTTATTAAAAAATGACCATCAATAGATATTGCTCCACACCCTAACCCTATCCCTAACCCCCTATCCCTAACCCTGATCCTGAAAAATAAAATCTGAACAAAAAAATGTATGTCTCTATCAGGAATCGAACCCGCACATAGCTAGCCAAACTGGGTCTCAGCCAAGCGTACAACCTTCATCACTAGCGCGCCACAAAAACTAACCTCTCATTTTAATGTATAATTGCTCGGCTATGCAATTGTTGACGGAAGCGGTAAAAAAAAAATACATCGTCCGTCATATGACGGTCGTGGAGCCAGTGCGTTGTGAAAAATACAACCACTGTCTCGGGTACAGATGTATTAGCAAGATGTTATACTATCAAAATACGATACAAATTTATGCGCAAAAAAAAATGATGATACAAAATTTCTAGCATCTCGTTATTTTGATCTAATAATAAACGGGTTCATTATACCTTCAACAATACACTATAGTACCTCCACCAATACACTACAGTATGTAATGTAAACTAGTGAATGAAAGTTTTCTATTTTTACATCGACCGGGAAGGGAGCAGGAGTTTACTTGTCGAAGGGCTAAATAACCAAAACATCTTCATCATATATTACAGTGGGGCTTCAGTCGACATACCTGGGGGTGAGGGTATGTGCGAATTGCGGCAGGGTGGGTGTGATAGATCTACTTAATAAGTGGACGGAACTTAAACTTCAAATGGTGAAATTTTGTTATTTATCGTTTTGGTGAACTTTCCGCATTTAGTCAAATTAACGCATTCAAGTGTTGCGTTAAAATTTTTAATCGCAAATTTTTTTTGACGCGTTAATCGCAAATTAACGCAGTTTAATCAGCAGCCCTAGTTAAAATATAAACTTGATTAAAAATATCATGTAAATGTGATATATGATAAATATATGTGACCACTGATAAAATATATCATGTTACGTAGAGAAGTGATAAAGTTTTGAGTTTGTTCACTTCAGCAAACTCTTTCTGTGTGTCGTGGTTCCTAGCTGAAATTCTGTTACGTCTAAGTGTTATGCAGTAATTTAAAAAAAAATCAGGATCGTTCATATATACTGATTAATGGTTTCATGCAGATGTTTACACTTTATCAACGTTCTGTGTCGAAAGCTTTTGACAGTGATTAGATCAACAAACCAGTGAGCCAAGTTCGTTAACTCTGTATTCAAATTGAGTACATTCTTAAAAAATCGGTGTGTGAACCGGTGACTTTGCGAATATAATTGTTTATTTTTATAGAGCATGTATTTGTTTTTTGGTTATTTATTTATTGAAGTGGTTAGAGAAATACAACTAGAGATGCGCCCAATCTAAAGACGTAGAAATATGGGTCAACTGTGTCTTCGATCTTGTTTACATTCAGTGAGGTGACAGTAACTTTGTAGTATCTGGAAACCTGTAATGTTGTATGACTTGATTCTATCAAGATACATGTACTGTAGGATTGTGCAATCTTGTAGTATCTGGAAACGTGGAGCGTATCTTGTAATCTAATAGTTTGTAGAAATATTAATTTTGTGACCTTATAGCATCTAGTTAGAGACTAGAGAGTGAAAAGTTCTGATAATTGTGGTGAGTGGCTCGGTGTTGGTGCGTTGTAGACTAGGGTTCAAATCCGATTCCCTCCAGTTATGCCGTGAATGTGACTCGCTGGGCCACCTGTGTTATGATAAAAATGTAGAAATAACACAAAGCTGTTAGTTTCGGTCTCGATATAGAATCAAACGAACCTGTCGTTCATAATGGTGCGTCAATGTCTGCACCACTTCTCAATGACTTCACACCTATCCCTTTCTTTCCACCCTCTCTTCCGAGGAGATATTTTAGAAGAAGCCAAACATGTGAACACAAGCAAGTGCTGAAAATGACGGACATTTCTATCCATCCAACAGGTGTATCCCCTTCAAACTAAAGTTAAAAAGTGTCCGGGGTGAGAGGTGGAGGGGGAGACTACTTTTCGAAATGCTACATTTCTACAAGTGTATTGCTTATTAGATGTCAACATATTTATGATATGCTTAATTTGGCTTTTGTTTATGGTTTATTTTTTTTTATAAAGTTAATGTCAATTATTGTTTTAATAACATTTGTTTAATTACCAAAACTCATGTATGCTACACATTAAGTCTTTTCTTTTCTACCTCCATTAATTTATTGTCATGCACCTATCAGGATACGGATCTATCAACAGACTACATAACATTTTAAAGTACACGGACAATGATTACGTAATTAATGTTTGTTTAGCTAATGGATATGTCACATTTTAACAGCATACTGTTATTTAAAAAAAAATAATACAGTGACTGTTGTATTAATAAATTACGTACAGCTTTATAAATAAACGCGCGTGTGTGTGTGCATGGTCGTTTGTTAGGTGTTTGGATGCCTCGAGACTTCCGTCGATTGTACCTACCTTATGCAATGAATTACAGACATATTGTGAGGCAAAAATACATGCGGTGGCCAGGTTTCATAGAAGTTAATACAGAGTCGGGCCTTTTAGCACTGTCTGTCTGGCTCTGTTTATCTGTCTTATGTCTGTGTGTACACAGCTTACATATAGATACACATATTCTGTTCCAGAATGTTACAATTTTTCTTTTTTAAAAAAATGATTTCCTTTATATATATATATATACATACAGTGGATTCCGCTTAATTGGGGCACCGCTTAGTTGGGACAGCCGCTTATTTGGGACAAATCTCAAAGAAACCAACCAAGAAGCCAATGGTAAATTTTAACCTGTTTAATTAGGACAGCCGTATTAATTGGGACAAAGCCTCGGTCCGGTCGATGTGTCCCAATTAAGCGGAATCGACTGTATATATATATATATATATATATATATATATATATATATATATATATATATATATATATATATATAAACTGTTTTAAAACAAGTTGATTGACAGAACTGCTGGCGAATTCTTTTCATCATTGACACGCTGGTAAAACCATTTAACAGGAAGCTCCAACTTTTTCTGCTTTTATTATCTATATATATATATTTTTTTATTTTCCTGCACAGGATGATGTGATCTAGGAAGGAAATGAAAGATAAAACCGACTTCAAGATTAAATATTTTACACTGCCAAGGTTGTACCACTTCGAGACTTAGTGAACTGTAATTAACTTGTCCATTTTGTTGGTGAATCGGACCTAAACAGAGTAAAGAAATGAACCACTCGTCTCAGTAATCCATTACATTACACAAATATTGGACTGGAAATAGTTTTACTTGAGTAATACGTTTTGCGTCATTCTATTGACGAGAGGAAATCCGGACCATTTACAACTTAAGAATTTTATTAAACTGGTTAGAAAAAAAAAATAGGAAAGTTGTATCTAAAATTGAGACTAGTTGAGCCAGGTTACCACCACCAGTTACCATCACCAGTTACCACCACCAGTTACCATCACCAGTTACTATCACCAGTTACCATCACCAGTTATCATCACCAGTTACCACCACCAGCTAACATCACCAGCAACCATCACCAGTTACCATCACCAGTTACCATCACCAGTTACCATCACCAGTTACCACCACCAGTTACCACCACCAGTTACCATCACCAGCTAACATCACCAGCAACCATCACCAGTTACCATCACCAGCAACCATTACCAGTTACCACCTCCAACAACCATCACCAGTTACCACCACCAGTTACCATCACCAGTTACCATCACCAGCTAACATCACCAGCAACCATCACCAGTTACCATCACCAGTTACCATCACCAGTTACCATCACCAGTTACCATCACCAGTTACCACCACCAGCAACCATCACCAGTTACCACCACCAGTAACCATCACCAGTGACCATCAGTGTGAAGTAAATGGGCTGGATTTACTCAAACTGCTGAAGAAATAATGATCTTACAGTTGGAGTCATGGGATACTGGATGGTGGCCAGGCGGAGGTGGAAATGTACGCTGTGGCTACTGCTGCTGGTTGTGGTTCTGATCAACACCGCTTTATTTGTCGGTTTCACCGGTACACGTGTGGGTGACCAACTTGGCGTCACCAAGCAACTGGACGAGTCTCACCTGCAGGTCAGTTTCACAATCATTGTTTGTCTCTTTATGCTGTGTAGTTCATTTTACAATCGTTGTTTGTCCAAATGTTGAATACCCACTGTGGTAAGGAAACTATTTATTAATTACATTTTCTGTTTAATAAAGAGCAACTGATATTGAAAGTGATCGCCGTTTTAACAAGCAAATCCTTTTTTTTTTTACTGAAAGTTATCTTCAATGTTTAGGATCGCGGGATGTTCTAGAGCGGTGATTCCCAAATTGTGGTACGTGTTCCCTTGGGGGGACGTAAATAGTTTGGTGAGGGTACGCGCTGCACCATGCTCAGAACATGCACGGCTAAAGCGAGAATAATGAAATGAAGGGAACCCATGACCATTAAATTAATATGCATGTTTGTTGATGTTTTTTTTTTACTAGGGGTAGGCTACATAGTATTACGAAAAAAAATTAAGGGGGGTACATAGTTCTCGAAAGCTTAGGAAACACTGATCTAAGAGTGTTGCGAGGTGTGGATTCAGATATTTATTTTTATAATGTATTATAATATTTATGTCAGGTTATGGTTTGAAACTTCTGTATAAGCTTTGTATGACAAGTAGTTTGTCCTATCACACAATTATTGAATCACTGAAGAGATTAGCTGCAACCCAGCTATGATACATGGAGGTTGCCTCATCAGGGGATGCTCTATAGCAGGGGTGGGCAAACTACGGGCCGCATACGGGCCGCGGGCCGCATGCGGCCCGTCTGATTATATTGTACGGCCCGTATGCATATATATGTTCGTATTTTAAAATGTAATGTGCATGTGTAATAAAGCGTGAATGTGAAATAAAATGACCAATAAAAGGTTATTATCTTTAATTCATATTTCCGTAGGATGTAAAATGTATTTGAAGTAGACAAAATATATATGCCGTCCGCCAATAACTATCAAGTTTTCAATGTGGCCCTCCGTAGAAACAGTTTGCCCACCCCTGCTCTATAGTTAAACGAATAGGGGGAGGGGGGCAGGGTTTGGCGTTAGCGGTCAACTTCAAGGTTATTTTCAAGAAAGAAAAACAAGATTTAGTGGGCGCCTTTTAGAAGACTGGCATCATATTGACAAAATCTACCACACGCCCCTGTTTTTAAACGGTAGCTCTTTGCACTCAGCACCATGTTTTGTGCGTCCTTGAGCTATGTACTGCCTGAATACTATAGACATCTATAGTATGACCGCTTAGTCGTACCTGACCGGTCTCGCCACCCCCACTTTGAGAATCACAAAGTTAAAGTAAACTCGGGGAATCAAGTGAGGAAAGACCGGATCCAACGTTCAAAGAAACAAGTTGCACCTGTTTTAGGAATTTAATCACTCCCCCCCCCCTCTTTTTTTTTCTTCCCCGAAATAGCTTTTACTGTAAATACCTGCACTGAGGCGATGCAAATAATCTCACGTTAAATTATCAGATGTCGTAAAAAAAAAGCTATTATCCAGATCGTCACAGAAGTTTATTCGGGCGACAATTACGCAGAGATGTGGTTAGCTATTGTTAGAATGGGGTGGTAGAATTAAAGTAGTGGCCCCCATGGCATGAGACCCGTATGTTTATCGCGCGACTGCCAATCGGAAAGATCTTATTTATCGGAGTGATTACACGTTGCACATAATATTAACACACTCATACCGGATTAAATCCCCTTGATTGGTGGTCCCCCCCCTCCTTCCCTCGGGCCGCGGACCGGTACCGGTCTGTGGAACGAATGTTATTGGGCCGCCCAAGAAACATTAAATTATTTACTTTTTATTTATTTATCTCGTGATTGTGCGACTTTCCATGGACTATAAAAATAATCCATGCCACCCCACCCCCTTTCCTGTGAGCCGCGGTGAAATTATCAAACGCTGACCGGTCTGTGGCGAGAAAAATGCTGGTGACCACTGCCTGTTTATCTTTATATCTGCCATCTAATATGCTCTGTAATAGGGGTGGCATGTGGCTCTTAAAGCCGCCTTATATGTCCTTTAAGTGGCTCCCAAAGAGGCAGTTTTTTGTTTTGTTTTAAATTTTAATGACTTTTATTCGCTAAATTATCTATGGTGCGGCCTTTTGAAATACTTTTTTTAAAAGTTGGAGTGTGTCTCTCATCGACCTCAGGAAGTAAACAAACCTTCTTCATAATATAGGCCCTTCCACCGAATATATATTGTGGTTCCCCATTAAGTAAATGGGGCTGAAAATATTTTTTTTGTTTAACATTATTAGATTAACGAGACCGATGCATATGTCTTCTCCAGACACGTGACTGATATCTTATGTAAAAATTTGTATTTTTTAGGTTTTAATTTTTTTTAAAAAGAACAAAAAGCATTCTAATTAGCAGTTTAAACAAATGTAAAAAATATGAAAAAAAAAGCACACATTTCGCTTGATAGGGAGATGATATCTAACAGCTCTTATACTCTCTTATACTTTTATCTTTCCATGTTTCAGTACATTATTTTTACAGACTAAAGTCTCTGAAGAATATTTATTTCAACAGCAAAGAAGATTAACAATCACCCTTTCAGAATTATATTTTAAAAATACTTTTTGTTTTAAAAATTGTGAAATTAAGGTACAACAAGAAGTAGAAAGATGAAATTGTCTACTTACATTCTGCATTTATAGTGTATGTATCTATTCAGTTGCCAGTAATGACAGAGATTTAATTTTTACATTTTTTTTTTTAATTATATGGCATTGTTAGAACAAAGTTATACTCCCTCTGTGAATGTATATTACAGCATTACAGGTCACTGAGAGCTGTACTCTGGTTTTCAATATCGTGAAAATTACTTTGAAGAGCGACAACATAGACAATGTATCAAAATTAACCAAACAAAAGTCATTAAATAATAGAAAAAACTGGCTCACTGGGAGCTGCCAAAACCTCTTCCCTCAAAGAGCCACATTTGGTCACTGTTCAAATATATTTTCATTGTAAATAAAAATCTGTTGTGTAACATAAAATGTTTTTCATATAGAGAAATGTATTTATTTTTATGCAAAGCTCCATGCCATTTATTAAAATAAAGTATCTGTTAAAATTTTTAGGAAACATTCCTGGGAAATATTTCACAAAGGGATACATCAGAATGCCCTCTACGATCCAGAAGATGAGTATTTAAAGATGCTTCTGGATGACATGGTAACAAAAGAGGTTGTTGATGTTGGTAAGAATCACTTTCAAAATTTTTGTTATAGTGTTTGATTATTAAAGTGATATTTCACAAATATAATTTATTATGCCATCAGTTTTACTCATTACTTATTGTTTTTGAAGCTGAATTTGTCACAGTTACATAAGTTATCAAAATTATTTTCAGTTCAATATGAAGTAACATGTTCACTGAAAGTAAAGGTAAATCGACCAGTTTTATGCAAATGCTTATTTTTTTCAGAGCAAAAAGAAGGTGGAACTCAACTGAAACTGATAATAACATTGGAAGATGATGGCCAAGCATTATTTAAGCCAATGAGGTATATTGTTTTCTTATTTAAAACATCTAATTTCCATCATGTTTCATCTTGAAACATAAAAAGCTATATAAAAAAATATTATTTCACTCAATTGTTAAGTTTACTTTTTGTTTAATATTTTTTGTCCTAATAAAATTATTATTATAAGTTCATTTTTATGTCTTAGATTTCCTAGAGAACAAGAGACGTTACCAGACCATTTCTATTTTCCTGATTATGAAAGACATAATGCTGAAATAGCTGCATTCCATTTAGACATGTATGTTTGTTAGCACTTTGATATGCTTATTTTTTTTATTCATTCTTTAACTCTTAATCGACGGCAGGTTTTTGGCATTTTTTTATTACCAAACAGGTGTCCTTACATTTTGGACTACATTGTCTGTTTCCTTTATAGCCCATATATGTGTGATATATCATTTTTTTTCTTCTTTGAATAGGCTTTAAAACTGTGCAGCTTTTTTTTTGTGAAAATGAATTTTGATAATATTTAAAAAAAAAGAATTTAACAAAACAAAATTTTTTTTTTTAAAGTGTACAAACAGCAATAAGACAAAAAACAAGTATTAAAAACAAAAACATTTTTTCAGACATTTTATTAATCTACATATATTTCTGAAATGAAATATTCAGTTATCAATCAATTTCTTCAAAAAAAAAATGTTTGGTGACTTTTTTTCAAATATGCATATTTTCCTTTAATTATTCACATAAAAAAAAATAATTTTAAGAAAAACGCAAAAAATGTAGAAAAAAAAGTTTTTTTTATTAAAAAAGACATAATGCACAGTGTGTTTTTTGCACTGTCCCTCACTTTTTTGACAAAATGTCAAAAAAGTGAGGGGTTTGGCCTTATGCGCGCCTGTGTCATGAGGCTACCTTGTGTTTTTTCTTGAAAAAGTTTAAAAAAAAATGTTTTTTGGTCAGTTTTGAATGTTTTTATATTTTTTTTTTGATTTAGCGAGTGTTAGTTTCATTTTTGTCACTAGATTTAAGTTCTTTTTCCACTAAATAATGAGAATCTGAGTCCATTTTAATGTAGTCAAAGTGACTGACAAAACGTAAACAAATCAAAATGGCGTTCGGTGCCGGTCAACTGATAGTGTTATTTTATTTGCGAGCAATTGTAGTTAAATAAAAAAATAAATAAATATTTTTTATTAGAAAGTATTTAGCATGCATTTTTTTAATAAAAATATTACATTTGTAATAAAAAAATATTTTAAAAAATAATATTTTTCATGGTTTGACTTTATGGATCACCAGAGTCACATTTTATTGTATGCCGTTTGTTGGGAGTTAAAAGTATTTTTAAAATGTTTTGTACCTTTACTATTACATTTCACAATTTTTTTTAAAATTGTTTAAAATTTTTTTGGTTATTGCATTACAATAATCATCAGGCAAAAATAATCTGATGTTATTAGCTAGTTGATAAGTGAGGTTAATACAAAGCAAGTTTTTTATTATACATCTGTAGAAATGGTTTTATAAAGATTTGTTGTTATAAGATTCAACTGGTTTAGAAAAAACAACTCTACTGAAAAGGTTTACAACAGACAAACAAGCCATCATTATTTTGATTTAAATAAAAGTGAAAAAACCATTCAATCTGTATTAATTAGTGTATATTAAAACTTATAGGATGCAAGCAAAAAAAGAAGAGCGCTGAATGGTATGATGATAAGTGCAAAAAAGAAGTGGAAGAGCGCTACAAAAAGCAACCAGAAAGTTAACTCACACAACACCGAGGCTAGATGGAAGGCTTCTAACATGTGCTGAAACAAAAAACGTGGATGGGAAAAAGTAAAGCTAGAAAAACTAGAGGAATCCTCAAAAGAAGAAGAAACAAGAAAAATGTACATGGCCATCAAAGAGAAAAGCAATGGCTTTCAAGCAGGATCACAAATGTGTCTTAGCAAATCAGGTGACCTCCTTATTGAAAATGTAAAGGTTCTAGAAAGGTGGGCAATATTATTAAAAAGACCAAAAACAATAAAGCACCAGTAGAAGATAACTTAGATGCTGAGTTAATCAAATATGAAATACACAGGATGGTCAATAAAATATGGAAAGAAGAGATAATGCCAACAGATTGGGAAACAGCCTTAATAGTTCTACTCCACAAGAAAGGTTAAAATTTTAACTGCAACAACTATAGAGGAATTTCACTTCTTAACACAGTATACAGAATACTTACAAAAATAATTGCCTGCAGAATAGGGAATTTCATTGAAACAGTATTAGGTGACTATCATTGTGATTTCAGACCTAACAGAGCAACCACAGACCACATCTTTTCACTTCAAAATATTCTAGAAAAATGTTACAAACTCAATATAGATCTACACCAGCTTGACATAGATTTCAAGGTGGCGTTAGACAACATCAATTGAAATTATCTTTACCAAACATTGCAGGAGTTGTGTATCCCCAACAAGCTCATTAGACTAGTAAGCATGATATTAAACAACTCAAGAAGCAAGGTGAAAATATATGGGGAAAGCTCAAGAGAATTTCAAGTAAACCAAGGCCTCAGACAAGGAGACTCCCTTTCTAAGATACTATTCAACTTCACTAGAAAAGTCATAAGAATTATAATTATACGAAGAACCAAATATAACAGCTGAAATAAAAATGAATAGATTGAGATGGGTAGGGCACATAGAAAGAATGGAAAACAACAGAGGTTCAAAAGCAATATATAAGGCAACATGCAATGAGAAAAGGCCTAAAGATAGCCCAAGAAGCTGATGGTTAAAGGAGGTGGAGAGAGACCTTAAAGCCTTAAAAGTGAGAGAGTGGAGGAAGAAGACCAAGGATTGAGAAAAGTGGAGAAGAGTAGTATGTCAGGCCAGGGCCTTAAATGGGCTGTAGAGCCAAAGGTTTTAAGTACAAACAAACATTTTTTTAATGTCTGTATTCATATAGGCTACTAAATGTATTTTTTGACATGCATGTTTCTCTTTTTACAATTTTTAATACAGGTAGTTATTGCTACTTGTTTGCTACACTAAAAAATAATGTACAGTAATTATAAGGATGTGTTCTGAAATTTAGGTTTAATAATAATGTACCTTTGATATGATTTTTAATTGTTTGTAAATGTTTTTAACTTTTAGGCTACTTGGATTTCATTGTGTGCCACCTACAGTTGGTCGTCTCATGAATGTTAGCCAAGACCTGCATAGACTAGCCAACCGAAAATTAGCCAAAACATTTTTTATTTCTCCAGGTAAGAAGTAACATGGGCTGCATTAATGGATTGAATAAAAAATTTTAAAGAAATGTTTCTAATTTTTAATTAAAAGCAAATTTTAAGAAAAAAGAAGCATTTTAAATCAATTTTCTAGAAAAACAGGTTAAGATTTCTTTACTTTTCAAATAGAAAATATTATGTTTTTTTTTAATTATATAATTATTATTCCCAAAAACAATTGATTCTTTTAAACATGTATGTTACACTTTTTATAGTTTAAGTTAGGAAGAAAAATACTGTTTTTCATAATCATAATATGAAGAAATAGTTATAAAGTACCCTTCCACTTATCCATTATCAAACTGCTAATTTTTTTTTTCTTATCTGTCAATAAAATTATCATTTTATTGTTGATTTTAATCCTGAATTTTTTTTTTAGCTGGTAACTGGTGTTTCCATGGTTCCTGTTCTTATTACTGTGATTCTTCTCATCCAATCTGTGGCCACCCCATAATGTTGGAAGGATCAATGGCTGCATTTTTGCCACCTGTTGAAAGAGCTAAAAGAAAAACATGGAGAAATCCATGGAAAAGATCCTATAGCAAACATAAAAAAGTTAGTAAAAACAAGCTTTTTTTTCTTCTAAACATATTTTAAAAAAACAGTACTTTTGATAAAAATTTTATATCACTCATATTATTCTAAAGAATTAAAGTTAAAGTCAGTTGATGAAAATCTCAGACTACCAATGATTCAATAAACTAAAAACCATTTTTTAGCTATAATTGTCGTGAATCATGACCTCTGCAGATCTGTTTCACTATTTTATGTTCCTGACTCTGTGATCTATGCAGTCTAATATGTTCACGTGACACGGTGTTGTGTTTTTGTTTGATTATGATTGGAAATGTACGTAGTGACAAACAAACAATACAATGCCATGAAACCAATCTATATCCATGTACGTAATGGCAAACAATACAATGCCATGAAACCAATCTATATCCATGTACGTAATGGCAAACAATACAATGCCATGAAACCAATATATATCCATGTACGTAATGGCAAACAATACAATGCCATGAGAAACCAATCTATATCCATGTACGTAACGACAAACAACCACTGGCGGCGGAGCAGGGGGGCAGGGGGCTGCGGCCCCTAAACTTAAGGGGCGGCGCCCCCTGAATTTCCAGTCTGCCCCCCCCTACAATTTTAACTTTTTTAACTTTGTAATTCATTTTACTTTATATGTGTCATTTTCATTTTCATAATTCATTTAATTTATTTCTTAAATTTAATATTTGAAGAAAATATAATTAATTGACATTTTACAGTAATCACATTATTAAGAGTTGTTGTGGCATATTTTTAAATTAGTTGCAAGTACCCGGCTTTGTCCGGGTTTAAAATAATGTTTTCTGTTTATTTAAGAAGCGTAATTTGACGTTTAATTAAGATTTAAAATAAGACGCGTAAAAAAGGGTTTATTTGCATGCAATAAAAGGGTACATTTATCTTAAAGCAATGTGATACACAACATTTTTGGCAGTTCCTCTATCTCTCTCTCCCCTCCCTCCTTCCCTCTTTCCCTCCCTCTCTCTCTCCTCCCTCTCTCTCCCTCTTTCCCTCCCTCCCTCTTTCCCTCCCTCTCTCCCTCTATCTCTCTTAGGCATGACTGTATCAAAAGATGACAATTCCTATGGATGAAGAATGGAATGTGTTACATTGAGAAGTTACCCCCTTTTGCACACGCACCTCCCGCCAGTATCGAGTGACTCATCAGTTGACCATGGAACATAACCCAGGGTCATGGTCAGAAATGTTACATCTAGAATTTACCTCCCCTCCCCGTTTCCACCTCCACTGCCAATTTAAATTTACCCCGCCAAAACTGACCCTCTCGCTCCTCATCAGTTGACCATGGAATGTAACGCAAGGCCATGGATATGTTACGTCAAGAATTCACCGTACCTTCCCCCCGATGTAACGTGTCAAACTTAACCCCTTCCATACTAGTTAAAAGTTGTTTCTATCAGCTCTCGCTGCCTTTGCACACGGACTATCTACTACTGTCCCATTATCTACTATTCCCCGTACCCTAATGACTCATGCTAGCTGTCCCACCTCCCCGCCACGCACGGACTAAGTCCCCTTTGCACACGGATTATCTACGGTCCCACTCGCATCCCGCCAGCCTTTATAAAGTGGACGCAGAATGTATCTCGGCGGAGGGCGGCCCAGTAGACTTAGGGAAGTTTTATAGAATATTTAGAGTAGAGAGGCGGGCACGAATACTTAGAGTAGACTTGGATTGTTAGACTTGTAAAATATTATTTCACTAAATTTGTATCATAGTACATTAAATCAGTGTTGTAAAGTACACTCCTAAGAGTTGTGTTGGTATATACTAGTACCTATACCAGTGAGTTAGAGTTAAAGATTTGGTAATTAAGTTAAATTATCTGGCGAGCCTGCTATACATAGATATATATTAAATACCTAACGCCACAGAATGTAATAATGTAGTAAGTAATGTGATATTTGGTTCCCCGTACCGATCATATTTATAGTAAGTTAGCTATGTGGGAGAAAGCTCGTAAAACCTGAAATCGGGGTAAAAGTTTGCCAATTTTCATGTCTTTGATATCCAAAATAATTAATTACAATTAAAGTACCCATTGAGATGGAACGAAACCTGTTTAAGAACATTCCCCATGTAATTTTGTGTACGTGTACCCAGTGGCTCAACCAGCAAAAATGCTGGGGGCCTCACATATTGAAAAAAGACAGTTTGACAGTCTTTTTTGTAACTTTATAACGTAAATTATGTATTGATGATTTGGCCTGCGGGGTGGCTCAAGCCCTTCCCCCTGCTCCCCCCGGGTTGCGCCACTGCGTGTATCAAATTTCACGTTATTTGGTTGTCGGGATCTTGAGTTTTAAGGGAACAGACAGACAGATAGCAAATGCGTCTTATAAGTATAGAGAAGTATTGCCATCTACCGAATGACGGCAAATGTAATTTTTAAAGAAAATACAATTATTTATTATCTTTTCATAAATTACTTTTTGTTTATTGAGTTTCCGTTTCCGGTTTCATATTCATCATCATTCATGATAATTATCAGTAATTTTCTGATCTAATTTCACTATTAAATTTGTAAACAAACTGACATTACGAATCAGTTGACAACAGAAGTGCTCAATTTTTATTTTTATTTATTTTAATATAAATTTATTTAATAATATCGATTAAATACTTGCTACAGAATTACTATATTCTATTATAGAATTAAGGGGTAAAATTTGTCTTTCGGTCATATTTTGTCTTGCTCCTCCTTAAATTTTCAGGGGGCGCCGCGCCCCCTTGTTAACCCCCCTTAAAATATTTCGTTCCGCCGCCGGTGCAAACAACACAATGCCATGAAACCAATCTATATCCATGTACGTAACGACAAACAACACAATCCAATCTATATCTAAGCACGGTCTTGAGTCTGTGTCAAATCTTTATCTGCGTGATATCCTGTAAATTAATTTTTGACGTGTTCCCGTTGAGCCTGAGATCAGATTTGTGCAAACGTTGGATGTCTCGGTGACGGTCATATTAATATTTCCGAATTTATTACTTAACGTATTATGAATTCTGAAGTTAATTACATTGTTTTAGTTACCCATGCAAGGGAGAAAAATACAGAAATAATACAAAGTGAATACATAATTATTAAGCCAATTAAAAAAAATCTTGGAATTACAAAGATATTTGTATAATTTTAAAGACCAAAAAAATGTAAGCTCCTGAAAATTATCTCTTTTAATATATTACATGATAATGTTATAAATTATTTTCTGGCAGTGGCACCCGAACAAAAGCCCCACACGGACAACCCCCTCCCCCTCCTCGGACTAAATATCTCACAGACTCGTATGTCTGATTATATGGCGTTGAACTACTCACAAGGTGAGAGCCACCAAAATAAAAAAATAAAAAAAAAAGTCTAACCAGGACCAGACTTGATATACTGTGTACCAACTGTGTACCAACTTTGTGTGTGTGTACCAACTGTTGTACTAACTGTGTACCAGCTGTGTAGGAGAAACAAATATCTTTGAGGGAATTTGTGATGGCTATTGGTCGCCATTCCATAGGGCCTTATGTCTTTAAAAATAACTCTGTCCTGTTTGTGTTGGTGATTAAATTCTAAATGTTCATGCACAGAACAGTTTAAAATGCTATTGTTCTAAAGATATTTTTTTTGAGGGGGCGTACAAGGAATACAACACTTACCTTGGGGGGGGGAAGGGGGAGGGGGTGGGTGTGTTTAGCCGAAGTGTGACGTACAGTGTTAAGGAGTGGTAAAAAAAATACTGAATTCGTGGGGGTGGGGGAGGTAAATGAAGAAAATATAAGTAGGTAACAACTAATTGGGCCCATCAGAACATCTCTATTGACACAAATCCTGTGTGTGACAGACATGATCTCTCATACTGACAGACATTTCACCAGCCCACACTACCTGTGTGTGACAGACATGATCTCTCATACTGACCAACATTTCACCCAGCCAAGACGGACAGTACATTAATTAACCAATAATTATTTCAAAGAATCCAAATATTCATCCACATTTTTTTAGTCGTTTTATATAAAAGCATAAAAATGTAAAAATTAAAACAATCCATTATATTTTTGATAAATGACTTATATATATATATATATATATATATATATATATATATATATATATATATATATATATATATGTGTGTGTGTGTGTGTGTGTGTGTCTGTGTCTGTGTGTGTTTGTATGTATGTGCTTGTGTGTATGTATGTATATTAAGTACATAGAACCAAAAAAAATGAAGATTAAACGCGAGTTTGACACAGACTATTTTTATAGGTCAACATACTTGACTTTGAAATAAGTCGACTCTTTTTACTGACTCTTGGTACATTTTAATTAAAGCGGCTTTTTAAACAAAAATGTTTATCAATATTAATTTCAAATTAGAGTGAACTTTATTGGAGGCAGTGCGCACGTTCTAGGAACCGTTTCCCTGTACCTGCTGTTATGGGTCGTACCGCATTCTAGTCTATTCTTAGTCCCGTGTTTTCTTTTCTTTCAAATATTATTGTTATATTTGTTCCTAAATTGTACTTCGTTCATTCAGTTTGGGTGTTTAACGTTTTCAGCATTTATCGTGAAACGCTTTCAACCAGGGGTTGGGCGGAATTTCGAACAGTGAGTCACGCTGGGCTTTAAAATCTGACGGAAAATAATTTCAATTAAATTTAAGCGTCATAGATGAGACGAGCGGGGCAGAGCGGGGCCCGGTGAGACGAGCGGTGAGGGGCAGAGTGGGGCCCGGTGAGACGAGCGGTGAGGGGCAGAGCGGGGCCCGGTGAGACGAGCGGTGAGGGGCAGAGCGGGGCCCGGTGAGACGAGCGGTGAGGGGCAGAGTGGGGCCCGGTGAGACGAGCGGTGAGGGGCAGAGCGGGGCCCGGTGAGACGAGCGGTGAGGGGCAGAGCGGGGCCCGGTGAGACGAGCGGTGAGGGGCAGAGCGGGGCCCGGTGAGACGAGCGGTGAGGGGCAGAGCGGGGCCCGGTGAGACGAGCGGTAAGGGACAGAGTGGGGCCCGGTGAGACGAGCAGTAAGGGGCAGAGAGCGGCCCGGCGAGACGAGCGGTGAGAGTACGACCCAGGTCTAACAGCCGAGTAGGCCCCTGTCTGTTATACACTTACATTTTATCACTCTTGTATTGTTAAAACACGATTTTGATTATCACTACAATTGCTATTAAAAAATGATTATTGTCTCCTAAATCATTATTCATTCTGCTTTTGTATACAATTACAGATTTGGTCGGTCTAAGTACGACTGCATGTCTTGCATAGCTCCAGTACGTCAATGTTGCCTGATTCGACTGTCCACTCTGGCCAAACTGGTCAAGCTTTACATCGGACCGGACAGTTTGAGTCACGTGCTCAGGGAGTCTCTCAAAGCTGACCCGTCCTACCCCGTCCTGTGGGAGCCTCACCTGGACGCCCTGGACCGTCGACTGGGCAAGATACTCTCAGTGGTCAGCGACTGTGTCAATGTCAAGGGCAAACCTTGGAACGAGGTCGTCCTTAATGACGGGATTAATTAATTACGAGTGTAACTTGTGTGATATCGATGACTACTGTCTATGAATACTTGTACATAGATATTTGTGATGTTATGATTAGTCTGTACGAGATGTATAATGAACATTAATATAATCAACAGTTCTTTATTTTTGTGCCGATACGCACCGGTACTGTGTACCGGCACCTTTTTCAATGTGGGGAAAAAATTTTTTACTTATCTTGTATTTTAACGTTTATTATTAATTTATTATATTATTAATTTGTTAAGATTGAATTATTTTAAAACTGCGCGCATCAAGAATAATAAATATATATATATATATATATATATATATATATATATATATATATATATATATATATATATATGTAGTAAAACTGCCAACGGGTAGTTAAAAGTTAGGCTATCCATCACTGAGTACCGGCACCTATTTTTTTTTTTACAAAAAAAGCCCTGATAATCTATATTCAATATTCATATTATCAATATTAATATAATCAATATCAAAGTCATTTTATACAATCAAAAAGATACTGGCTCATTGTTGTTGTACATTTCTTTTTTAATTTAACATAGCTTTTGTGAATTTTGATTTTTTTTATTTATTTATTTTTTTATGAGGAGAGAAAGAAATGAAAAGTTATTTCAATTATGTCAGCTACAGATAATCTATATTGTTATAACATAAATGAACAAGTAATTACTAATAGTAAAACTAATATGTATATCTGTAAGCAACATGTACGAGGAATGTAGCTTATCTGATTCATGTCTAGCAGAAAAAATGCTGATATCTGAAGAATGTATTTATTTCTTTTGATTCATAAGCCAGCGAGACAATGAATCGATGTATTTTGCAAGACCCTGTGTGGATTTGTATACGATCTGTTGATGAACGATTGTTTGTTTTTTTTTTATTTTTTTAGGTACAAAATATAAATAATAAATATTGCGCAGTATGAATTCTCATTGGACTTTTTTGTGTCTTACAATGTTATTTTGTTTTTATCTCTTTTTGCCAATCGAATGATTATAATATAAAAATTAAGAGTATCGATTGAATTTCATTTTGTACGAAACATTGTTACAAATGATTCTTTCGTGATGGAAGGCTTATTGTTTATTTTTATTTATGTTGTTAATAAAGTTAAATACTTTTTTTTTTAACTAACCTTACTCAGGGTTCAATCTTAAATTTGGCCACTTAACACGAATGATTGACTTTTATCGTGTTAAAAGATTAGAAATGTGTAATCTAATCAAGTTACTCGTCTACATAAGTTTGATTTTAAAGTATTTTTTATTAGTGATATACAATAGAGATTTGTACTTTTGTCAATTTTGGGAAACATTTTATTTAATATTCCAAATGGAACTAATTTTAAAAAAAAATTTCATCTCAACAGTCTTAAAAAAATAACGAAGTTTGTTTTGTTATTTTTTATTGTCGTTATCTGTATCGTCGTTTTTATAAATATTATAATTATGGCATTTAGTCATCAGCAGCTGATTTCAAATAGGAATTTCTTCGCCAACTTTCATAGACGGATAAGGTAGTCCTCAAATTGCCAACTTTCATGGATGGATAAGGTAGTCCTCAAATTGCCAACTTTCATGGACAGATAAGGTAGTCATCAAATTACCCACTTTCATGGACAGATAAGGTAGTCCTCAAATTGCCAACTTTCATGGATGGATAAGGTAGTCCTCAAATTGCCAACTTTCATGAACAGATAAGGTAGTCATCAAATTGCCAACTTTCATGGACAGATAAGGTAGTCATCAAATTGCCAACTTTCATGAACAGATAAGGTAGTCATCAAATTGCCAACTTTCATGGACAGATAAGGTAGTCATCAAATTGCCAACTTTCATGGACAGATAAGGTAGTCATCAAATTGCCAACTTTCATAGACGGATAAGGTAGTCCTCAAATTGCCAACTTTCATTGACAGATAAGGTAGTCATCAAATTGCCAACTTTCATGAACAGATAAGGTAGTCATCAAATTGCCAACTTTCATAGACGGATAAGGTAGTCCTCAAATTGACACTCTGTGTCACAGCTTGTATTCATGTATGTATAGATGAGCTACTAAGGCCTGTTATTTTAAAAAAAAAACCCAACCATGGTGAGAACAAGGTTTTAAAGTTCATTCAGAGTTTGTTTTCAGTAACGCTTGGAATCGAGATCGAAAAGGCCCAAACTGGACACCGAAGCCCAACATCATTTGTAGCTATAAAAGCAAGTTAGACAGTTTCCGTGTGTTTTCCCTTCAAATATATGGTTCTTTTTACATGTAACGTCTGTATAGACTATTAAAAAGGTAAACTACTACATGAATATGTTGTATATATAAATTTGGTTTTTTAAAGATTATTGCTTTTTTTTAATCGAAATATGCCTATACTTTAGGCTAACTGTGGAACCTCAAGATATTCTTTAAATTTTCTAATTTTTTTGCCACATTACTAAATACATGAGGTAGCAAGTTTTTATAGCTATCCAAACAAGATATTCAGAAAAAAAATATTTTTTTTCACTTCACCCTAACCAACAGCCCGGTTTATCGTTTTTAGTGACCTTGAACCTATTTCTGAGTTCATTGCTGCCAGGTTGAGGAGATTTACAAAGACCGGTAGACTAATGAAAGATTTTTTTTTTAAATACAAAGGGTAAATAATATTTGGTTCAAGTAATAGACTTGTTAAAATACAAAGGGTAAATAATATTTGGTTCAAGTAATAGACTTGTTAAAATACAAAGGGTAAATAATATTTGGTTCAAGTAATAGACTTGTTAAAAAATACAAAGGGTAAATAATATTTGGTTCAAGTAATAGACTTGTTAAAAAATACAAAGGGTAAATAATATTTGGTTCAAGTAATAGACTTGTTAAAATACAAAGGGTAAATAATATTTGGTTCAAGTAATAGACTTGTTAAAAATCATTTTAAAAAAATAAACTATCAGCTATGATTTTTTTCCTTGTCTTGATGCGCCAGGAATGAAAGTTGGTCTCTGTTTCAAAGAAATATTACCCAGTACTTTCTCTACGACCCACACGACGGTACTGTTCTGAACGATCTTCTGGGATATTTGAACACAAGACGTGTGGTTAAAGCAGGTCTGTGTAATCATTTCAGGCTAGTTAATATTAAAGCAAACATGTTTTTTTTTTAAAAAATAGGCTATGCCTAATTGATTTCTAATTATTCTTTAGTCGGTCAGTCGAACCAGGTCATATTAATAAGTTACATGTGTTGAACGTTAAGTTCAGTGTGGACACATTTTGTTCTTTTGTATCGAAAAATGTGCAGAAAACTCATGAAATTTGCTGGGGGAAAAACCGCCATATAAATATAATTTAAAAGGATTGCAAACATTGACTCTTGTTTTTTTGTATTAACGTGTCAACTTTATTTATTTCTTTAAGTACTCTGCCGATTCTGCAGAAAATAATCGCCCCTCCTGTTCAATATGATGGCCTCAACTGAGCGTTAATTGGGGGGCATTAACCAATTCTGGTTTATTCAAAGGCCGGCCTAAACAGCCCAAATTGACGGGCCGAAACAGCCCGAATTAGCGGGCCTAAACAGCCCAAGTTGATGTACCATAATCGCCCTAATTGTTGGGCACTAAGTGCCTAAATAGACAGGACCAATGTTCCCTCTAAGCCGAGCGCATGAGCGATCGCTCACACGAATTCAGAGCGTCGCTCATACTACACGTACGATCGCTTACTCCGACGGACGACATCGCTTAAATTGCTCACAAATGTTGACCTCAAACAAAAATGTCGATCAGAGACATACCACACCTTAGAGGGAACATTGGACAGGACCTGTCCAAACTGTATTATATTTTGTTTAGAATGATCTGGCAAGTATTTAACGATAACGTTCCTTAATTTTTTTTTTATACATAATCAATGTAGAGGACGAGACAGCTGGCACACTAACTTAAGGTAATGGAAGTCAAGGCATTTACAAACCTAAGAGGTAAAACTATAATAATGTAGCTTTGCAAAAGTTGATGTTATAACTGATACGATTTTGTATAATTGGAATTATTTGACTAAAATGTACTTTTAATAAGTTATTAGAGGTCGTCATTTGTTGCATGCTGCGAGGTATTTTTAGAAACAAGCATCTTTCACACGGCTGCAATAATCATCATCAGCACATATGTTTCTGCTTCTACGTGAAGGGAATACTAAGTGGATAAATTACCATAGATGCACACACACTCCACAAACACACACAACACACACGCACACAAATTACATACACCACACACTCACACACCACACACTACCCACACACACAAACACACCAAAACTCTCACACGTCAAACATACACCACAAACATACACCACACTCTACAAAGACACACACACGCACTACACACATACACACTCCCCAAACACACACAACACTCCTGAAACACACACATCAAACACACATCACAAGCATACAAACTCCACAAACACACATATCAAACACACACCACAAACACACACCACACAACATCAAGCACACACCACAAACACACACCACACTCCACAAACACACGCCACACATATATCAAACACAAATACAAACACACATCACAAACATGCACACTCCACAAACACACACCACACAACATCAAGCACACACACCGCACACACAAGCACAAACAAACATACAAACTAAACTTGACAGTGACACTTAAGCCTCTGTCGGTGATTCTCAACGGTAGCCCTGTTCACCCTGATTAACTACACAAACATGGGAGGGGCCACTCTGATTCCAATAGCTGCCATTTCACAGCAGATTAACTCATTGAAATGGGCCCCTTTATGGCTGGGGCCCCAACATGTGTTCGGTTTGAAACCTAGACCCCAACACTCCATCTTGATATGGTTCTGACTAAACCGATATAAACAAAATGGAATGTATGGGTAATATTTTAGGTTCAACATACATGTAGAGAGCCGTCAGAAGATATTTTTCTTCTTTAGTGAATTTGAACGTCCCCACGCTGAGATTGCCGCATTTCACCTGGATATGTAAGTTGTTGGAACTTGTCGTACTAAAATATTACTTTCGCTAATGATTTCTTTGAAAAAATGAAAGAAAAAAAATCTAACCGTCTATAACACGTCTCATTACATTCGTTTTATATTTTTATGTTGTTGATGTGACATTATTGATCATACCATTTGTCGCGTGCAGTTAACTATGACCCCCCCCCTCAGCCCCCCCCCCCAACCCTCACATGTGGAAGTGGGACAATGGTAATGGATATGTAATCCTTGTTTATGTAATATATTTTCAATGAACGCGCCGACCACTGCCTAATAACAGCCCCACCCCCTCCACGGGCTATAAGTAAGCATGTTGGACTTCATTCCCCCCCCCCCAATTGCATGTTAGGTGCCTGCAGGTTAAGACATAAAATCAATGTGAAATATTTCATTCTGTTTAATTAATTAGAATGAGGTTAAAATAACATTTCAATAACCTGAGCCAGGTTGCAGTAATACTGAAAGAATTATTGTTGTTGTTGTTGTTGTGTTTACATTAACAACCATTTCATCTGCCATTATCCACAGAGTGCTGGGTTTTCTATAGGGGCGCCGCCCCCCTCCCTCATACAGTGAGTCGTGTGTTGAATATTTCACAACACATACAACAGCATGGTGACCAGACGTTGAGTCAGACTGTATATAAATCACCAGGTCGGTCTTAGGCGAATAACACTTTCTTAAATTAACAGAGGAATATCACCAAAAACAGCGATAAAAAAAAATCAAAATTATTTAAAAAATAGTAATGCACCTAACTGTCATTTTTTTTTAATAAAAAGTTTAAGAATTTTTTAAAGTACCGAAAATAATAGGACTGTCGACCTGAGAGTCCGAGGTTCGAAAAAAAAATGTCCAGGTCCTAACTTACCTTGTGGAAGTAATATATATTCCCTTTACATGTCGTGGTTACAGAAACAGATGAATTCTACACTTCATCTGCCACGATGGCCCTTTAAGGTTAAGTGCCCAATGAAAGTTAAGTGCCCATTGAAAGATAAGTGCCTATTGAAAGTTAAGTGCCTATTGAAAGTTAAGTGCCCATTGAAAGTTAAGTGCCCATTGAAAGTTAAGTGCCCATTGAAAGTTAAGTGCCCAATAAAAGTTAAGTGCCCATTGAAAGTTAAGTGCCCATTGAAAGTTAAGTGCCTATTGAAAGTTCAGTGCCTATTGAAAGTTAAGTGCCCATTGAAAGTTAAGTGCCCATTGAAAGTTGGGCGCCCATTGAAAGTTAAGTGCCTATTGAAAGTTAAGTGCCCAATGAAAGTTAAGTGCCCATTGAAAGTTAAGTGCCCAATGAAAGTTAAGTGCCCAATGAAAGTTAAGTGCCTATTGAAAATTAAGTGCCTATTGAAAGTTAAGTGCCCATTGAAAGTTAAGTGCCCATTGAAAGTTAAGTGCCCATTGAAAGTTAAGTGCCCATTGAAAGTTAAGTGCCCATTGAAAGTTAAGTGCCCATTGAAAGTTAAGTGCCCAATGAAAGTTAAGTGCCTATTGAAAGTTAAGTGCCCAATGAAAGTTAAGTGCCTATTGAAAGTTAAGTGCCCATTGAAAGTTAAGTGCCCATTGAAAGTTAGATGCCCAATGAAAGTTAAGTGCCCAATGAAAGTTGGGCACCCATTGAAGTTAAGTGCCCATTGAAAGTTAAGGGTCTATTGAAAGTTAAGTGCCCATTGAAAGTTAGATGACCAATGAAAGTTAAGTGCCCATTGAAAGTTAAGTGCCCAATGAAAGTTAAGTGCCTATTGAAAGTTAAGTGCCCATTGAAAGTTAAGTGCCCATTAAAAGTTGGGCACCCATTGAAGTTAAGTGCCCATTGAAAGTTAAGTGCCCAATGAAAGTTAAGTGCCCATTGAAAGATAGATGCCCATTGAAAGTTGGGTGGACTTGAAGACGTTCACCAGGACCTGAAAAAATCCCAAGGTCCTCAATGAGGTTCGAACCCGGGACTCCTGTGGTCAACAGTCGAGCTCTCTATACCGTATTGAAAAAAACCTTATCCTATTGAGTACAGGAGCTAATTAAAGTAAACTGACATACATAACTCATATGCAAACTATTTCATCCATTTAAAATCGGGTTTGATGGAAATAATGTCATTTTGAGGCATATCGGGTCATATAGCTGTGGATTTGAACCTGTCAACTGCAGAATGTGAGTGATGCTCACTTCTAGATTGCCAACTAGTCAGGTGAAATAAATGGAACGTTTAGTTTACTTGGGGCGCATTCCCTAATTACTGTGACTAAATACTCTCTTATATGTTAATATCTGTAAAAAAAATGTATGTCTTTAATAAATCTAGCCTTTCATTTTTCTTGTAGACTACTCTAATGTCCGTGTGTGTAGATGAAGTAGTTACATGTCCGTATGTGTAGATGAAGTAGTTACATGTCCGTATGTGTAGATGAAGTAGTTGCATGTCAGTATGGAAGTGGTGGATACATGTCCGTAGGTGTAGATGAAGTAGATGCATGTCCGTATGTGTAGATGAAGTAGTTGCATGTCAGTATGGAAGTGGTGGATACATGTCCATATGTGTAGATGAAGTAGTTACATGTCCGTATGTGTAGATGAAGTAGTTGCATGTCAGTATGGAAGTGGTGAATACATGTCCGTAGGTGTAGATGAAGTAGATGCATGTCCGTATGTGTAGACGAAGTAGTTACATGTCCGACTACTCACTTGTATTTGGCATTGCTCATAAAAAATTTGATGAAGTTATATTTAACAAGCGAATAAATTATGAAATTTTAATGTATTTATACCTTTTATTTTTACTCTTTATCCAGCTGGAAATCTGTGGGTATTTTTTTTTCGGTAATTGTAAAGATTTCTGTAATCCAACTTCACGATATGTGGTCGACCAGACCTGATCGAGGGATCTAAATCAGCTTATATACCAAAAAGAAGTTTCACTTGTCGGGAGAACTTACCATAAGACATACAGGGTGAGTGTTAGGCTTTCAAAACACTTACTTTTTACCATTTATTACTTTTACTGTCATATTTTGTAAATCACCTTTAAATAAATTAATGTGCTAGCTATATAGTTATATTTTCTTTCTTAATTGAACACCTCATTTTTAAAAAAAAAATACATAATAACTCCCAAGATTAAGAGAAATACTAAATTGTAATGACAGCTCATTTTCTCTTAGGCGAGTCTAGGCCTGAGGTGAGCAAACTTTTAAAATCGCGGGCTACAAAAGTCTCATAAATTTGAACGGCGGGCCGGACCAAGAGCAGGTGGATGGAGTGTTGACATGAACAGATGTAACCCACGGGCCATAGTTTGCTCACGGTTGTCTAAGCTGCTTTTTTTTATTATTGACTGCAATTCTTATGCTGTGAGCTTGAAAAATTGCAGGCTTAACTTGAATGTTTGAGATGAAACCGTAAATCCATTTAATCATATTTACATTTTGATTAGGTTATCCATTGTATTTATTGATCAGGATTACCGCTACTTAGAAATAGATTAGACCAAATCATGAACTATGGATACTGTTAGATGGCTGTACAAACAGAGTAGATTGAAGACAAGAACATTTTGCTTCGTCATGAAATTCATCGTTACTGATAGAAGCTAAAAGGGGAGGGGGGAGGGGGGGATTCAAGATATGGCAGTAAGAAAGAGATAACCGAGCAAAGTATGAATTGTCAACAAATTGTTTGTCCTTGTGTGACCTCTAGAATCAGGGCAGGGGTTTTTACCCGTTTAGCTTTCAACGGGTTGGGTTGGTAAAATGAAAGTTGTTGAGTCCTGTTAATAATAAAAATGACTGCAGATCATTTCCAAAGTAGTCTTTATTATGTATAATAAACATCATTTAAACTGCCAGTATTCAAAACTGATTTTTTTTTGTGCCGCATGTGGCTCGCGAGCCACCCCCTGGCTTCGTGCAGTACAGTCAACAAGTTTGGTCATTGACTTAAGACTTCCATCAGTATGGAGCAGCAATATTAATTTAGAGTTAAGTTAAAAACATCATTTATCTGAATGGCGCTGAAACATGTCATACGTGGGCTCTCACGTGCTGCGGTGTGTGATACAGTGTTGATAGTATTTTTAGTTGGCTTGATGATTCAGGCTTGATTTGCATGTGATGTGGATCTTTTTCGTAACAAGGAACACACAATTTGAATATTGTTTAAATGAGGTTTCAAGCATTTCGAAGAGCAGTTCAGACACAGTATCTAACATTGATTATTTTTTTTTTTACTTTTAGTATTTTTATTAATATGTTTATTTGTTTTTTTTTCTCAATTGTCCCATTGGTAGAATAACAAAGATTTCTTCCAGACTAGAGTTAAAACAGAAGCCATGTTACAGGGACGTCGTCGACTTGTTGATTTTATAGACACTGGAGTTGTCGACTTCCTTATTGGTCAGTAATTTTACTTTTTGTCTACCACTTATTGACCACTTAAATGGCATTAACGAGATTTTTTTAAAGATTAGTTTTCCTTGCTTTAATGTAGAAGTCTTTTTTTAATAAGCTTTTAATTGGTTTCACTTTCTATTCTTAAATCTTGTAACTCACTTTTCTACCTGTTCTTATTTAGTGAGAAAGCTCAAATTTGACACACACGTAGATTACGGAGCCGTAGCTAGGGTGGGGGGTCCCAATTCGAAGGTCCCCCCGGGCCCCAATTTGAAGGGGGCTCGCCAAAAATCTTTTTTACATTAAATATTAAGTACATTATTTCATGTCATGGTGTCGATTGTCAAAATGCAGGGGCCCTCAAAGAGGCCAAGCCCCCCGGGCCCCTAAAACCCTAGGTTCGGCACTGGTAGATTACATCACAATACTCAATTTTAATATTTTTGAGTTCATGAATCAACATCATGTAGAATTACGAAGCTAATTTATAATGGCAACTGGTGGAAATTGGGTCATCAAAATAAGTAGGAAACGATGCAAAGTGAGCCAAAAAGTGAAGCTTTTCTTAGCAGTCATATAAACTTGCCAAATTAATTAACTTATATCAAAGTGTGCAAAAACAATAGAAAGTTTACAAAATTAAAAATTATAAACTAAACAAATAAAAAATTAAAAAAAAAAAATTACTCATTACAACATGGAAATATGTACGTACATAATCAGTACTAAAATTAAAAGCATCTATATATATAAAAGCGGTGTGCGTTCTGCGTTAAATCGAAAGTAGAGAACTAATACAACAGTACTCCAGTTTAAAATCGTCAAACGTAAACAATAGTAATAAAAATCATTAAAAAATCGGATCTGTCCGAAACCAAAAAAAAAACCTAGCCTACTGATCAAACCTAAGGGAATATAACTCAATGCAAATGTTTTGCAGGGTACAGCTAGTGTAATTACAATTTACTGATTTAATTGTCTGTACAAAAGTTGACTAGTAGGAAAAATTATAAATAAATAAATAATCTATATATCTAGATGAGCACCCACGCGTGTATTTTTAGTAATGAAAATTTGTAGGATATGATCATTTGTAGGATATGATTTACAGGATATGATATTTTGTAGGATATGATAATTTATAGGATATGGTAATTTATAGGAAATGATAATTTGTAGGATATGATAATTTGTTGGATATGATAATTTATAAGATATGATAATTTGTACGATATAATAATTTGTACGATATAATCATTTGTAGGATATGATAAGCTATTTTTATTTGTGTTTACTTTTTGTGCGTTTAAAAAGTTGAAACATTTCCTTTTCCGTAACACAGTCTTAGTGCGACCAATTATGTTAAACAACGTGCTACCGTTTCAAGACGTCAACAATATTTTTGCTTTCTTACCTTGATCCAGGTATAGGATTATAGATCCAATCTCACGTTAATCTCACTTTCCCCATTTCACAAAGATTATAGATCCAATCTCACGTTAATCTCAGTTTCCCCCCTTTCACAAAGAACTCGGTAACATCTGTCGCTGAGATACCTGGACATGTCAAAATAAAATAAAATAAAAATAGTCAATCCGGGACAATCTCAACTGAGTGCCTGGGCTGGTAACAAACAAGGTGAACCGGGGAGATTCCCGTGGCCATTGAGACGGTCGACTCGCTCCAGGTGATGGATCATTTACTGGCTTGGGATTTATTTTGGGATAAGTGTGCGTCGAATGGACTTAACTCTCCAAGTCGTGAGCTTTTTATTGGGGTTTAAATTTGAAACGGGTGGGGGAGGGGGGTAAGGGAGAGAGGGAGAGAGAGAGAGAGAGAGAGAGAGAAAATATTTTTTTCAATGTGACTTAAAAAGAAATGTATGAAAAAAATAACTCACTTCAGATTTTTTAAATATTTATAAAGATATTTATATTTATACAGATATTTATATTTATACAGATATTTATATTTGTACAGATATTCTCCTTATACAGCAATGCTCAGTATTTTATATATTAGATAATTGAATCATCATTTACATAAAATTCTTAATCTTAATCTTATAAGTGTGTGTGAGGTGTGTGTTTTTTGTGTGCAAATGTGTGTGTGTGTGTCCAAAGCAAAATGTTAGTGGGGAAAATAAATTAGTCTCATACAGATGTCTTCAACACTTTCGTTTTAAAATAGTGAATCTTGGAAGTAAGCATCGAGACAGTTGTATGGTTGGATAACATATTAGTGTGTGTTTACCATCACTATCGTGCTCTTTAGTAGAATTTATAAATAGTATCAAATAAATTAGACCAACACATGAGTACGTATTCTCCAAGTTTTTGATAAGCGTGTGCGGGTGAGTGTGTGCGAGTGTGTGGGTGAGTGTGGGTGAATGTGTGGGTGAGTGTGTGAGTGTGTGCGTGTGTGTGGGTAGTGTGTGGGTGAGTGTGGGTAGTGTGTGGGTGAGTGTGTGGGTGAGTGTGGGTAGTGTGTGCGTGTGTGTGGGTAGTGTGTGGGTGAGTGTGTGCAAGTGTGTGGGTGAGTGTGTGGGTGAGTGTGTCTGACTGTGTGTGGGTAGTGTGTGGGTGAGTGTGTGCAAGTGTGTGGCTGAATGTGGGTGAGTGTGTGCGAGTGTGTGGGTGAGTGTGTGTGAGTGTGTGCGAGTGTGTGGGTGAGTGTGTGAGAGTGTGTGCGAGTGTGTGGGTGAGTGTGTGAGAGTGTGTGGGTGAGTGTGTGAGAGTGTGTGGGTGAGTGTGTGCAAGTGTGTGGGTGAATGTGGGTGAGTGTGTGCGAGTGTGTGGGTGAGTGTGTGTGAGTGTGTGCGAGTGTGTGGGTGAGTGTGTGAGAGTGTGTGGGTGAGTGTGTGAGAGTGTGTGAGAGTGTGTGGGTGAGTGTGTGCAAGTGTGTGGGTGAATGTGGGTGAGTGTGTGCGAGTGTGTGGGTGAGTGTGTGTGAGTGTGTGCGAGTGTGTGTGAGAGTGTGTGCGAGTGTGTGGGTTAGTGTGTGAGAGTGTGTGGGTGAGTGTGTGAGAGTGTGTGAGAGTGTGTGGGTGAGTGTGTACAAGTGTGTGGGTGAATGTGGTTGAGTGTGTGCGAGTGTGTGCGAGTGTGTGGGTGAGTGTGTGCGAGTGTGTGGGTGAGTGTGTGCGAGTGTGTGGGTGAGTGTGTGTGAGTGTGTGCGAGTGTGTGGGTGAGTGTATGAGAGTGTGTGGGTGAGTGTGTGGCTGAGTGTGTGCGAGGGTATGGGTGATTGTGTGAGTGAGTGTGTGCGAGTGTGTCGGTGAGTGTGTGTGGGTGTGTGTGGGTCTCTACTATCCCGTGAATTCAACTGTCCCTTCCATAGAATATAGAACCACATAATTAGGTTTATTTATATTCTGTAGCTAGGACAACAAAGAGACGAATAAGAAAAACTCATTATGCTCACGTCAAACAATTCATTATTGAAACATGTGATTTACACGTCAAACAATTCATTATTGAAACATGTGATTTACACGTCAAACAATTCAATATTGAAACATGTGATTTACACGTCAAACAATTCATTATTGAAACATGTGATTTAAACGTCAAACAATTCAATATTGAAACATGCGATTTATATGTCAAACCATTCATTATTGAAACATGTGATTTACACGTCAAACAATTCATTATTGAAACATGTGATTTACACGTCAAACAATTCAATATTGAAACATGTGATTTATACGTCAAACAATTCATTATTGAAACATGTGATTTACATCCTTTCATTTTGACTTGATTTTGTTTCCTTTCCACGTTGTAAATGAAAATATCAAAAGAAGTTGGTTGTGTTTTGAAAAAAAAAAAATTCTGACGTCTTGCATTAATATTAGACTGAACACGCATATCGCTTTTACCCTTGAGTTAAAACTTGGACAGCTATTTGAAATCTATTATCGACTTATGAAACATCTGTGTTGTTGTTGACCTGTATGAATTCACAGTATGAGTTCACAGTTAGCTTAGTATAACTTAACTGCACTCGATTAACTATAATTATATTAGAATGCCATTGATATTCTATGTACATGTATTCCAATTATTTCATCAGGTAACATGGACACAGGCTTGCGGAGCCGGAGCCGGATCCGGAGCCGAGGAGCCCGGAGCCGCTACTTTTGCTGGAGCCGGAGCCGGAGCCGAAAAAATCTGGCGGCTCCACGGCTCCCAAATGAATTTTTTTTTAGCTTTAAAATTACAAATTTGTGTGATTGTTTGCCTCCTACAATTTGTAATAGACTAAAAACAAAATGGTAGCTTTCTGTATTTAACAATTTTATTATAAACAGAATATCTGAAATAGAGCAGATAAACTTATAAGGCTGTGGCTATTCCGACCCGGGTCCCAATAAAATCCGATTGTTATTCGGACCCGTGGCAAATATGCACTAAGCTTAGCTATATTTAAACTTTATTAGACGGAACCCGAAAAAAAAATAATACAGTCAGCTTAGTGAAACCCTAGACACTGAGTAACGATTAAGTCATACAATTCAAACAATTATAAAAAAAAAAAAACAATAATAAAGTTTATGTATAGCTTAGCTAAGTGCATATTTGCCACGGGTCCGAATAACAATCAGACTTTATTGGGACGGGGTCCGAATAAAAATCGGAGTTTGTTTGTACCCGGGTCCAGGCCCGTAGCCAGAGGGGGCTAGGGGGCTGACCCCCCCCCCTGTTCATGATCTGAGCCCCCCCCCCCGTGCATGATTTGAGCTTTTTGACAAAATTTTAATAATAACGGCTATAAAACATCAATCATTTTGTTCAATTTTGTTTTAGGGGCCCGGACTGAGCTAGCCCATCAACTTTTGAAAATATTAATATCTGCACGGGGACCCGTATCACCCCTGCCCAGGGACCCGAAATTTCTGTCGGTGGGCCTGTTCGCAACCTTGTAATAGTTTTATATATTGATATCTTCTGAGGACAACTAGCAACTTAAATAAGTTAATAAAATAATATTGACTTCTGACATCACTTAAAATGTATAATAAAATAATAAAGTACAAACTCCGTGATTTCTGAGTGATGTTATTTAATTTGCAAATTTACTTTTTAGCAGAAATAATTTTATTTTAAATTGAATAATTGCGACTGGTCAAATTGTTGTTGATAGATCTGTTCTTTGTTTTCAATATTTTATGACAAATATCACACAAATAGCTAAGCTATATTCATGATCTTTGTCGTTCTTACCGGGTTGTACCAACAGTATAATGATATAAATCAGGTATCTATTATGTAAAAATTGTGTAGCAGAACAAATGGTTAATATATTTATAACAGGAATCAGAAATTGCTCAGCCTCAATAAATTTTTGTCATTAAAATTCTTTACTATTTAAAATTATATATTTCTAATTAATAGCTAAACAATCGGTATAAAATGCACCATTCCAGATATGGAATCTTCGCCCCCCCCCCGAACATTTCTTCTACCCCACCAGGGGGGCGGAATTATGGGGAGGGGCCGGGGGGATGTCCCCCCCCCCCGGTTATCGCAAGTTTAGGTGATAAATCATTAAATTATCGAAATATTTTTTTGTTCAAAGACCAATTTTCAACAATGAAAACAGTTTCGCCCCGCCCCCCGGGGGGTCAAAGTTTTGCCCCCTCCCCCCCCTCCGTCAAAGTTGTCTAGTACCGCCGCTGTACCCCATAATCAGTTTTTCGCCCCCCCCCCGGCCGAAAAAAATTCTTCCCCCGCCCAATGCAATAATCCTGGCTACGGCCTGCCCGGGACCGAATAGTCACTTCTAATTTATAAATAATAAATATAAATACTGAAGTCTTTAAAATATTTTAAATGGTTTGTTTTTAGTAAAACCGACAAAGGACAATGCGTATATTTTTCAAGTTCCTGACTATGGGGGTGAACGCAGCAAAATTTGCATAACTTTTTATCAGCGGGATATTAGCGTGGAGCAATTACAAAAATTTTTGTCTCGTGTGATACTATCTTGATAGGGAGCCGGAGCCGGAGCCGTCAAATTTGTGGGAGCCGGAGCCGGAGCCGAAAAAAAATATGGCGGCACCGCAAGCCTGCATGGACAGACATAAAAAATGTGGAATTATTTTGATCAATATTTCTATGTAAAAAGTTAAACACTAGAATACGTTACAGAACGTCGGTATTTGTTTTTTTACAGGGTTTAGTTCAGAGGTGACCATGAGGTCAATGAAAGACACACTGCGAGTTTTTATAACGTAAAAAATACTAAACGGAGTCGCACACAATGTCAAATTTATGAACATTTTATAGAGAAAGTTGAACAGAAGACAATAAGAGGTTCATTATGAGCCGGATAAAACTCTTGAACATCCGCAATAAATACGTTTTTTATTTTTTTTTATTTTTAATCATATTGAAAGAATAATCTGTGTTATATTATTCCCCACCAGGTTAGGTCGGACCAAGTTTGACTGCACGTCTTGTATAGTTCCTGTACGCAGTGGCGCCGAGAGCCAACACGGGCCCCAGGGCAGGACATCATTGTGGGCCCCTTAATAAACAATAAGTCGTGAAAAAATTGACATGGTCGGGGCTGCCGGGCCCCCTTACAGATGCGGGCCTCCTGGCAATGTACCCTCCGGGCGTGCCTGCCTGTACGTCAGTGTTGCTTCATTCGACTGTCCACTTTGGCCAAACTGATTGAAATATACATCGGACCGGACAGTTTGAGTCACGTGCTCAGGGAGTCTCTCAAAGCTGACCCGTCCTACCCCGTCCACTGGGAGCCTCACCTGGACGCCCTGGACAAACGTGTGGGTAAAATTCTCCAAGTCGTGAGCGACTGTGTCATAAAGAAAGGGAAGGCGTGGCAGGAAGTCGTCATTGATGACGTTGCGGTGTAAATACTGGATGACCTACATGGGACAAAATATCTCGTACATAGTACTACTGACTGATGAAGATGGCATAAGGTGTGAATATTTTACTTAGGTGAATGTTGTTCATGATGTCAGGTTGTTCAAAGATCAAAAGACTAGAAAAAAAAAATTTTTATTGCAGACACACACATGCAAACATTTATTTATTTTGTAATGAGAGAAAAACAATCGAGTTTTTTTTTAAAGTGAGATTATTGAAATAAATATAAAACTATGTAAGTAAATTTAATGTCATTCATAATTAACACATTTGTTTTAAACTAAACAAAAAAAAATGAAAAATTTACAACAGAACTTTTTTTTTGTTATTATTTGTAAGGTTTTAACTTAATTTATAAATGTGCATGTGTGAACGCATGAATTGGCAAGCTTGTGTGTATCTCTCTCTCTCTCTCTCTCTCCTCTCGCTCTCTCTCTCCCCTCTCTCGCTCTCTCTCTTCTCTCTCTCTCTCTCTCTCTCGCTCTCTCTCCCCTCTCTCGCTCTCTCGTTTCTCTCTCTCGCTCTCTCTCTTCTCTCTCTCGCTCTCTCTCTCTCTCTCTCTCTGTGTGTGTGTGTGTGTGTGTGTGTGATGAATGGATTGTTTTATACATAAACTATTTCAATTCTCGGTAAGAATGAAATATTTATCTCTTAAGTTCCCTAAAGCTTAAAATGGCTCATCCGGGCAGATGAAGTGTAAAATTCATCTGTTTCTGTAACCTCGGCATATGAAGGGATTGTGTGGTTAGCACAACTCCCAGCCGTCTTTACTCTCCCAACTTAAAGTCAGTTACGCATTTAAAGCTGAGTGGACTTTGGGACTTTCACCAGGACCTGAGGTTGTCCCACGGTTCTAATTGAGTTGGAAACCGGGGACACTCCGATCGACAGATGAGTGCTCCACACCGCAAGATCTCCCCCCATCCCCCCATTTATTTCTTAAAATCGCTTAATTAAACACTAATGAGATGGTTTCGGTAGAGATATTTCTTATAATCAATATGTATTTTTTTCAACAGTTTTTATGGTGCCCTTCTTTCATCCCCCACCATGGCCGATAGTACATCCTCCGCTATATCTCCCGTGGTGCCTCCATAGCCATTGCACTATCTGCTATGGCGGGGATGAAAGAAGGGCACCATAAAAACCGTCCCATTAGTTGTTCAAATGATATAAGAGATTTCACACACACATACACACACACACACAGCACTCATCTTTGTCTTTACTACCTATCGTTAGTACGCCCAAACATGCTGGACGTAACATCATAGACTGACCAGTCGTGACTATATGGGCTATCGACAGGGGCAAAATAATAATGTAAGTCTTCGAAACTGCCAAGCCCATTGTACTTTATTGATCTGGATAGACACAATGTCACAAGGAATAACGCTTTGTAGACACAATATCACAAGAAATAACGCTGTATAGACACGATGTCACAAGGAATAACGCTTTGTAGACACAATATCACAAGAAATAACGCTGTATAGACACAATGTCACATGGAATAACGCTTTGTAGACACAATATCACAAGAAATAACGCTGTATAGACACAATGTCACAAGGAATAACGCTTTGTAGACACAATATCACAAGAAATAACGCTGTATAGACACAATGTCACAAGGAATAACGCTTTGTAGACACAATATCACAAGAAATAACGCTGTATAGACACGATGTCACAAGAAATAACGCTTTGAAGACAGAATATCACAAGAAATAACGCTGTATAGACACGATGTCACAAGAAATAACGCTTTGTGGACACAATGTCACAAGAAATAACGCTGTATAGACACAATGTCACAAGGAATAACGCTTTGTAGACACAATATTACAAGAAAAAACGCTGTATAGACACGATGTCACAAGAAATAACGCTTTGAAGACAGAATATCACAAGAAATAACGCTGTATAGACACGATGTCACAAGGAATAACGCTTTGTAGACACAATATCACAAGAAATAACGCTGTATAGACACAATGTCACATGGAATAACGCTTTGTAGACACAATATCACAAGAAATAACGCTGTATAGACACAATGTCACAAGGAATAACGCTTTGTAGACACAATATCACAAGAAATAACGCTGTATAGACACAATGTCACAAGGAATAACGCTTTGTAGACACAATATCACAAGAAATAACGCTGTATAGACACGATGTCACAAGAAATAACGCTTTGAAGACAGAATATCACAAGAAATAACGCTGTATAGACACGATGTCACAAGAAATAACGCTTTGTGGACACAATGTCACAAGAAATAACGCTGTATAGACACAATGTCACAAGGAATAACGCTTTGTAGACACAATATTACAAGAAAAAACGCTGTATAGACACGATGTCACAAGAAATAACGCTTTGAAGACAGAATATCACAAGAAATAACGCTGTATAGACACGATGTCACAAGAAATAACGCTTTGTGGACACAATGTCACAAGAAATAACGCTGTAAAGACACAATGTCACAAGAAATAACGCGTTATAAACACAGTGTTACGAGATAAAAACGCTTTATAAACAGAAAGTACTTTCTGTACACTTTTTTATACGGCTCAATATTGAATCAATTAAATAGTTCAAATGATGATCTGGGCCATTTTTATCTCCTCTTGCTTCTCTTCCCTTGATGTTAGAAACACACATCGATATTGATCATCTGTTAAACCCGCAGGCTGCTGCAAAAACAATGTATCATAAATGTAGAATAAAAAATGTAATATGAAACATTGAGTACTTAAAGTACATGTGTATATATATATATATATATATATATATATATATATATATATATATATATAATCAGACCAGGGAACACAGTTAAGCATGGTCTATCTGTTGATCTCCCTCATTTGTTAAACAACAATCATTGCCATGTGCTCAAGATACCGGGTAGATTTATTTATTTAGATATAGCCTAACACAAAAAACAAAGTAATATTTAAGGTATAATACTTCAGAAATAATGAAAAAAAAGGGCTGCAATATTCTATATTTATTTTTCTTTAATTAGTAAGAAAACCTCAGCAAAGTGCGAGTTAAAAAAAAAATTTGGTAGCAAGGGAGCAAACTTGGTAAATACCCTGTTTCTTGAAATATGTTGGTTTATCTTTCTTAGTTGCCTTCATGGTTGTTTTGTTTTTTTACGCATCAACAATTAGTATGTCTACAACAAATAATCATCTTTTCCTGTCATATGAATTAATAGAATTCTGGATTCTTTGTGAACGTAACGTTGCGAGTATTATCAACTTCTTAAATTAAGGTGCTGAAAAAATCAAACTTTGTATGTAATTAAATTTTTAATTAACTTTTTAAAACAAAATAACTGACAGTTATAAAACGAAGCGTATGCGAAAAATTAAAAAAATAAAGAATGATGGATACGTGTCATTGATAATGGATACTTGCCATGGATAATGGATACGTGCCATGGAAACTGGATAAACATCTGATCTTTACAGGAACTTGAAAACACTATCACCCTCCAGTAGAGTTTTTCAGCCGAGATAGCGGGATCTCGGTCGAATGTTATCTATTTGAGCACTTCACGGGAAATTCTATTTAAATTCAAAATGTTGCTTTTTTTTTGTTGACGAATTTAAAACATATTCTTATTTTACGATAGTTTAATTTCTATGAAAAAATGTCATCACCCTGTAGCAGTAAAGAGTTCGGTTTTATTATTTCATCGATATCAATATAAAGCAGTTAAAGAAAAACTGGACTTTGCTCATCAGCATGGATACTGGATACATGCCATGGATAATGGATACATGCCATGGATAATGGATACGTGTCATGGATAATGGATACGTGCATGGATACTGGATACATGCCATGGATACTGGATACATGCCATGGATACTGGATACATGCCATGGATAATGGATACGTGCCATGGATACTGTATACGTGCCATGGATAATGGATACGTGCCATTGTTTCAGAATGTTTCCAAATATAAGTAAAGAAGAAAACGACTGATGCCCCAACTCCCTGAGGACCGAAACGGATTTTTCTGGGTTTTTTTTTTAAACAGTGTCACTTTGGCAACGCTGAAATAATGAAACGTAATACAATTATAATCATGTACTGGGTAGGCCCGTTCTGTATATAGATATTTTTGTATTCCCTGTAAGATAAGATGATTCTCATTTGATCCTACAAACCACTAATATGGTGGTTTTTAAAGTTTGCTTTTTTTTTACATCCTCCTCCTTTCCCCACCCTTACAGCCGAGTGTGCCACGGAATATGTAGATAGGTGACTGGACAAGCTGGGATTTGAACTCGTAAACTACAGCGTACACATTGGACTCACAACCGAAGCTCCACCTAGTAACGCTTATATTTTGAGAAAAAAATAACTGTATTCTTTACCGAGAAAAGAATGAATACTGACTATTCATACGGTTTACATCAATATATAAGGATTGAAGTTTTATTTTTATTCAGTACTATTGACACTGTCTAGGGAAAACCCGTTATATCAATGTCATTTCTCGTTCAGTCTATATCAAATGAACATGGGGGTCCGCGCTCAGTTCGCCATAGACAGTAAATAAGGTAATTTTGTTTTGAAATTTTATTTTTAGACCTTCTTCAGCCCGCTGTAGCTTCGTGTGATCTATACCCTGCACACTGGCGTAACCAGCGTCAGTGGAACACGGGACTCTGAAAATGCCGCCCCATTCCCGTGCCAAAAGAAAAACTAAAGCGGTAAAAATACCACCCTTTGCTAGTGGCTTAAAACTGCCTCCCCGGGGTGGGCCCCTTTTCCCATTCGCCCTGCCCTATTCGCTGGCCCTGTTATTTTATCATGTGAATCTTTTTTTTTTAATAAGCTTTAATTAACTTCACTTTCTGTTTGTCTGTAAATCTTGTGACCTGATTTTGGACCTAGTGAGGAATCTCAATTTTGGCACACGAGTATATTCATCATGACGATGCACTGATTGTATTGATGTATACATACAGTTAACTTGTTATCGCGATGAGAACAATACCATGGTCTCTAAAATAAATCAGTTGGCCTGAAGGTCGTGTGTTCCATCGCTCACAGTTCGTTTATTTTTTTTCATGTCCGTTGAAAGGTCCCAAGTCCCACCCAGCTTTAAATGGACACCTGACGACATCTGACATTAGTCGGGTACGCGTGGTATGCATGCTGCTCAATTCACCTACTTATGTACTCCGTGGTGCCTCCGTCGTCACTGCACTCTAGGATATGTTGTGGATGTAAGAAATCACCCCAATAGTGGTTAAATAATATATAAGAGATAAACATCTGATCTTTACAGGAACTTGAAAACACTATCACTCTCCGGTAGGGTTTTTCACCCGAGATGGCGGGATCTCGGTCGAATGTTATCTATTCGAGCACTTCACGGGAAATTCTATTTACATTCAAAATGTTGCTTTTTTTTTGTTGACGAATTTAAAACATATTCTTATTTTACGATAGTTTAATTTCTATGAAAAAATGTCATCACCCTGTAGCAGTAAAGAGTTCGGTTTTATAATTTCATCCATATCGATATAAAGCAGTTAAAGAAAAACTGGACTTTGCTCATCGGCAGACCAGATCATTGTATAGAATCTGTGAGTCACAGCCGTTTACAGAATATTTCTAGTTTATAGAATCTGTGAGTCACAGCCGATTACAGAATATTTCTAGTTTATAGAATCGGTGAGTCTCAGCCGTTTACAGAATATTTATAGTTTATAGAATCTGTGAGTCACAGCCGATTACAGAATATTTCTAGTTTATAGAATCTGTGAGTCACAGCCGTTTACAGAATATTTATAGTTTATAGAACATGTGAGTCACAGCCAACTACAGAATATTTATAGTTTATAGAATCTGTGAATCACAGCCGTTTACAGAATATTTCTAGTTCATGAAATATGTGAGTCACAGCCAACTACAGAATATTTCTAGTTTATAGAATCTGTGAGTCAAAGCCGTTTACATAATATTTATAGTTTATAAAACAACGACTAGTATATTAAAAAAAATAATGAAGCTACAATAACAAAAGTTTTTCTTTCAAGTGCTGAGTACCCAATATTTTCCGGTAATCCTGGGATTTGCTAAACTCCGGGATATGAAAAAAACTTATGCTCCAGTCAAAGTGCAACACAGTTCCATAAATTCGTTGCGGGTGAAATCAAGATGTGATCAAAGAACTTTTTTTTTGGTAATCGGCTGGGGACTGAACCCCTCTGAAGAAATGCTTGGAGGGTAGGGAGGAGGAGGGGGGAGGGGGTTAGGGGGAACTGTTTACATCACAGCCCTGCGTTAAGCACAAGATCCCGTCCATTTGTTGGAAGTTATTGTTGTTGTGTTTGTTGGTTATCGTGCATGTACAACAGTGTGTAGAACAATGTTAAGTCAACCCTCCCACACAAAGTACACAGTTAGTTGTTTCATAGTAGACCGGTGATAGGTGTACGTCCTAAAGTGGCTAACGATCAGAAACAATATATTTATTATTTTATGTCGAGTCTGTTTTATCTTTTCGTGAACATCAGGCTTTATATTAAAATGGAATTAAATGATCGTTAATAGGTTAACTGGATTGTGTTATTCCTTTTCACTACTATAATTTGAATGAATCTTTAGCTACAGTGTCATTCTAATTGATAGACAGACTAGACGGTTGCCTAGAGACCCACTGCCTGGATACCCGCTGCCTAGAGACCCACTGCCTAAAGACCCACTGTCTAGAGACTCACTGCCTAGAGACCCACTGCCTAGAGACCCACTGCTTAGAGACCCAATGCCTTGAGACCCAATGCCTGGAGACCCACTGCCTAGAGACCCAATGCCTAGAGACCCACTGCCTTGAGACCCACTGCCTAGAGACCCAATGCCTGGAGACCCAATGCCTGGAGACCCAATGCCTGGAGTCCCAATGCCTGGAGACCCACTGCCTTGAGACCCACTGCCTAGAGACCCACTGCCTAGAGACCCAATGCCTGGAGACCCAATGTCTTGAGACCCACTGCCTGGAGACCCAATGCCTGGAGACCCACTGCCTTGAGACCCACTGCCTAGAGACCCACTGCCTAGAGACCCAATGCCTAGAGACCCACTGCCTTGAGACCCACTGCCTAGAGACCCAATGCCTGGAGACCCACTGCCTTGAGACCCACTGCCTGGATACCCACTGCCTAGAGACCCAATGCCTGGACACCCAATGCCTGGAGACCCAATGCCTGGAGACCCAATGCCTGGAGACCCACTGCCTGGAGACCCACTGCCTAGAGACCCACTTCCTAGAGACTCACTGCCTAGAGACCCACTGCCTAGAGACCCACTGCCTAGAGACTCACTGCCAAGAGACTCACTGCCTAGAGACTCACTGTCTAGAGACCCACTGCCTAGTGACCCACTGCCTGGATACCCACTGTCTAGAGACCCACTGCATAGAGACTCACTGCCTAGAGACCCACTGCCTGGATACCCACTGTCTAGAGACCCACTGCCTAGAGACTCACTGCCTAGAGACCCACTGCCTAGAGACCCAACGCTAACAAGGCCTGCAGCTGAGATTTTATTTTTTCAGCTAACTTAAAAATACGTATAGAGACTCACTGCCTAGAGACTCACTGCCTAGAGACTCACTGCCTAGAGACCCACTGTCTAGAGACTCACTGCCTAGAGACTCACTGTCTAGAGACTCACTGTCTAGAGACTCACTGTCTAGAGACTCACTGCCTAGAGACCCACTGTCTAGAGACTCACTGCCTAGAGACCCACTGCCTAGAGACCCACTGTCTAGAGACTCACTGCCTAGAGACCCACTGCCTAGAGACTCACTGCCTAGAAACTCACTGTCTAGAGACTCACTGTCTAGAGACTCACTGCCTAGAGACTCACTGCCTAGAGACTCACTGCCTAGTGACCCACTGCCTAGAGACCCAACGCTAACAAGGCCTGCAGCTGAGATTTTATTTTTTCAGCTAACTTAAAAATACGTATAGGGCATAACAGTTTGAGTGGTTTCAGAAAAGCACCTGCTATTCAAAGATTTTTATGGAATTTGCAAGCGGCAGACTTGACATCGCCTTTTTTCGAGGACGCCCGAATGTAGCTTAGTGTAGAGCCTCCAAATGCACCTTTAACTGGGGTCCCCAAAAAACGTAATTACTGCTCTGTTTAAATAAATGTACAACGTGTTGGAAAAGAATGTAATTGCATCAAAGTCGCAGGTAGTGTAATAAGGCCGCTAACTCTGTAAAAATTCTTTATTTTAAAAAAAACTCTTTCATTTTGCTCAGTTATCTCTCTTAGTAGAACTTTCTTGTTCTTTGAAGCATAAATTAAAGGGGGAAAAAACTCGTTCGATAATTTGTACTATTTTTAATATATTTGTTTATATTCACTTGTATAAACATTTATAAGCTCAAAAATACTTATTTAAATAAAATATTCGATGATTATGAATATATAAACACACGAATACTATTTAGTAAGTATTTAGTATTTTTTTTACAAGAGCCCGTGTATTATTGTTTGTCCGGGACCTTGGATACAAGTTACAGTCTTCATTGGCGTGTCTCATGAAACAGATTACACAGTTATATACGTTGGTATATAACGATGTCAGATACGACTATTAAACAATATGCAGTATATTGTTATCAAAGTTTTAGTTTAGTATTGTACAAATTGACGCTCAACAGGGAAATAGTTTGTAGATTTCATTCAATATAGAACAATAATTCTTTTCCGAGGAAGACAGGGCAGTTTCTATATGCATTGGTAACCGTTTTGATCGGCTTAAGTCCCTACTGCCAAAGAGCTATCTTCCAGTATTTGTATCTATAGAGCCATCTTCCAGTACTTGCATCTATAGAGCCATCTTCCAGTATTTGTATCTATAGAGCCATCTTCCAGTATTTGTATCTATAGAGCCATCTTCCAGTATTTGTATCTATAGAGCCATCTTCCAGTATTTGTATCTATAGAGCCATCTTCCAGTACTAATATCTATAGAGCCATCTTCCAGTACTAATATCTATAGAGCCATCTTCCAGTACTAATATCTACAGAGCCATCTTCCAGTACTAATATCTATTGAGCCATCTTCCAGTACTAATATCTACAGAGCCGTCTTCCAGTACTAATATCTACAGAGCCATCTTCCAGTACTAATATCTATAGAGCCATCTTCCAGTACTAATATCTACAGAGCCATCTATATTAAAAATCTGACGCTATCACGGCCCTGACTGGCAGCCTCAGACTACCAATAATCTACAAAGGTCACTGCCAGGGCTCCCGACGACCTAAGAACGGCTCTGTGTACAGGGAATGCCATTTATAGTCAAATAATTTCTAATTAAGACATCCTCGAAATGTAAAATCATCAAACGGTGACCGGTCCGTGGCGAGAAAAAGGTTGGGGGACCACTGCACTAGAGTATACAATGAATATATATTTCTTTGAAAATAGAAACAGGACAGATTTTTGTTGTTCAGTAGATGTGTCTATTCTAGTCTAGTGGTTCTCTGTGTATGGATTGATACCCACTGTTGGGTCGTGAATTAATTTTAGGTGTGTCTGGACTAAATTGAAATGTATAAATTTATCCGAGAATCAACAATTAAGATTCTCTTTATCTAATAAGTCTGAAAATATGTAAATGTGCAAACTAAAAGGAGAAAAATTTGTAAAAATTATGTCACTATTGTACTCTTTCTATTTTCGTAGTTTTTCGCTACTGTAATCGCAAAAAAAAAAAACAAGTTGTCATTGTGAAGCCTTGGCATTTCGAGAACCTCTGCTGTGGATTACAAGAGTTCATTCCCCTGCCTCTGTACCTGGTAACCTTTAGAATCATCTCCCCCCTCCCCCCCACCCTCCTAGCAGACGTGTGATCCCAACTAAAACAATATCCACGGTTTTCCTTCCTCGACAACATGTTCGGGGTTTTGGCACAATGGTTTCACAAGAGACCGTGAACATCCGTTCCAGATATCCGGCACGACATACTTTCCGTGCACTGCTACATCCGGTTCCCTCAGAGCTCACAGTGCAACGCTTGCAGGGCAGAAGTGTAGCTTATCACAAATATTGGTTAGCAAGGTTTTTTTTTATATTTCCTCATCTTCTTTGAGATAGCGCGTTTGGTCATTCCATGGGTACCCCCACCCTCCACCCGCCTAACCATCTAAGTTCTATACCCAAGCAGTGTACGCTTACACCCCCTTGTAAAATACTGGAAATATGTCTTATAGATGAAAACTAGTTTCTAAGTGTTTTAAGAATATGTATTTATCTTGTTCAGGTGACTATGATTGGTCTACTTTTTTTTGAGCAACGTAGTTGTCTTTACTTCATATGTCGAATTTGATAAGTTAAAATGACCAATTAATAATCTATCCCCCCCCCCGGGGTCAATCCCTTCATCACGAGTCGGTTGAAATGTAACACATTACACAGTTATTGGATTGTTTTTAAAAAAAAGAAGTTGCTTTCTATGAGCGTAGACGTACAGACACACACACACATACACTCGAAAATAAATACATAATTACACACAGATACAAACGTAGCAATTAAGTACGACACACACACGCACTCGAAAATACATATATAAATAGAAACAGATACATACATAATATCTGTATAATATATTATGCAAAACATAATAATATAATGTATTATGTAAAACATAATAATATCACACACACACACACATACACACACATGCCCTCGGAAATACATATATAAATAGAAACAGATACATATATAATAATTAAGTACCACACACACACACACACAACACACACACATACACACACGCCTTTTGCTGGTCAATAAAACAATACAATGTAGAATTTCACCAAACTCACAATCTAAGACACACACATAGAATTCAGAAATGTCTAGTTGTATTATATAGTTACAAAAATCAAGTCTACTTTACAAATATAAACAGCTGGTTGAATTGAACCTGCCAAATAGACAAAGCTGAGAACAATCCGCCCCCCCCTCCCGGGACCGACCCCACCATCACCACCACCACCCTCAGGCATAGGCCAGATCGGAAATTATCTGTCATCTCTTGTACCACGGCAACAGAGATGTGTCTTTGTGCGCGCGCGTGTGTGTGTATATATCTGTGTGCGCGCGTGTGTGAAAGTTGTGTTTATCTCTTAAGTTCGTTTGTGAAACTTTATCCTTCTGTGTGGCATATCAACCGGAAGGAAACAAGGGTAACTTGTGCGTCTTAGAACACTGCTTCCCAAATTTTTACGATTCGCGACCCACTAAAACGATTGTTTGGTTTCCACGACCCATCAGTAACGAAAGAAAACAAGAAAGATAGAAACACAAAGGCTAATTTTTTTTTTATTGTCAGTTAAGAAATTCTAAAACCATTTGCCGACCCACTTCAAATCATCTCTGGATGACAACCAAAATTTGAGAACAACTGCCATTGTACACAGCCTGCTCCGTTGAAATCTGACAATGTGTGGCTAAACTTGCACTGCAGGTTATAAAATTTACAAAATACAATTTAACTTGCTCGGTAGTTGAAAAACTGAAGCTAGACGTGTGCAGCGATTCGAAATATTACAAGATTGCAACAAGCAGTTCAACATTGGCCTACAATTAGTTAAGATGCAACTTAAAATCTGAGACTATCAAATTTACTTGCACTGCATTTAATCAAATATCCTTAACCAGCAATACTTCAATATTAAGAATCTAACATTTTATTTTGCATAGATGACTTGTTGTACTAATAGTGTGATGTTAATGTCTTCATAAGACATCAAATTAATGCACTGTTAATGTCTACATGAGAAGCTAAGTTTAATGCACTGTTAATATCAGAATGTTTTTTCTCATCGTTGGGTTTTTTCATTTTAGTTTCATTGTGATTTTATTTTACGACAGGAAATGTTCATCTACATGAAATGACAAACACACACACACACACACACACACACACACACTTCAATAAAGCAAGCCAATAGTCAATTCATGTACAGATGTAAGGAGACACTGCATAATGTTAGGTACAGACAATAAAAAGATTATGTTAAAATCGTATCGTATTTCAAGATCTGTTCAATAATTATTTAGTTGGGTGGTACATTTGGGACGAGTGTACTTTACGACTCATGTTATAGGTCAGAGGTGGACAACTGTGGTCTTTTCAAACATTAATATGACCGGCCCTTTACAAGAGAAGCGAAAAAAATTGCGTTTTGCGGCCTATTAGCCATCTGCAGTAATGCACAAGAATCATACAAAGTGGCAGCATATTGTTATCAACCCTCATTCACTTATGATACATCCCTTATCCCTCAGAGTTGCCAACTTGGGTGCACGTTACCGTTACTGGCCAAGTGTTCCTGAACACGCAGAAACTGTTTCAAAGTAATTTGCTATGTCCTCAATTTCTAACGAGTTCTATAATGACTATGAAAAACAAAATGATTGTTCCTTGATTTCTTTCCTAGTAAGACTGTTTATACAAGGCTTAAAAGCATTTATTTATATTTTTTTTTAATTAGACGTAAAGAAATCATGATAAAGACATTGTGTCCTTTGATATTGTAGATTTATTACATGTGACCTTTAGACCCGCAGTTCTCAACCTGTGCTACGCATACCAAGGTTTACGAGAAAGGTTATGCATGGGGATACGCAGTGAGGGGTACGCGAAAAGCGCTGAAAACCGTTACCTTCGACTATGAAAGGTTGCTCTCCCCTGTTATATAAACTATTCCTTCAAATAGGAGGGGAAAAAAAGGGGGGGGGGGTTATTGGGTTATTTTTATTTGTCGAACGCAAATGTAATTTTAAAAATAATAAAATTAAAATAAAAATTCAAAAAATGGAATAGAAAAACTAATTTATAATTCATTATTTTGCGAATTATATGAAGACAATAATACATGGAATAAATTATTCCATGTAAGCAAGCAGAGACGATTAAACTTATTTTTTAATTTGTGAATATAGTAATACTGAATGGGACTGATACTCAAACTTGTGTCACAACATCTATTGTATCAATATATTATATAAAGCCCCTATTATTTTCATTTCATTCAACTGAGAACTGACAAAGGCAAAAATGTTTAAAAGTTTGATAGTGACCAGAGGGAGAGAGAGGGATGGGTGGTGGGTAGATTGACTAAAAGTGTCATCCCCTACTAATGTTGACAAAGACCAGGCGGCGCCACTAAACATGTCAATCTTCACACCGAGTCGACAATCTCTGTTCAGGACATTTTCACGACATGTTCAGGACATCTTTCATAGTCATTGGGGGATTTGATCCAGATCAGCAAAAACAAACAGCACAGCTGCTGAGACTTTAAGAGAAATAGGACAGGGGGGTGGGAGAGGGGGGGAGAGAGTCGCAATGTTGTGCGAATGGTACCAACTCCACTTCAAATATATCAGTGTCTATAAATAGATCCAAATAACACTCAGGTTTGGTTACAACAAAATACAAAGGATGGTTTTCATCTTTTACGTGTGTAAGTTTTTATTTGTGTGTGTGTGTGTGTGTTTGCGCACGCGTGTGTGTGTTTGCGCACGCGTGTGTGTGTGTGTGTGAAAGAGTTTTCTGGAGTTTTAGTTATAACATAAGCAGTTCTTATGGATGGGCAACTGATTGTCTCTTCAGTCAGAGGGGGGGGGTCGAGTTTTCATATATTAGTGGCCCATTATTCAACTTAACAGAGCTTTTGCCAATAGCCCCACCCCCATTAAAGTATCTTTACCTACGGCCCCCAAATGTACCTTTTTCCGAGGGGCCCCCATATGTATTTGCCTAGGGCCACCATATGCCTAATGCCCTCTTTTTGGATATTTTCTTATGGACCCTATGTCGGATATAGTGGACGTTTACTGATCATTTTTATTTTCAAATAACAATTGTATGGATCTTTCTTTTTTTTAAATAAATGCACTTGATATAATCCGACGGGTCTTAAATCTTGAATATTGTGGCCTGTGTCAAACAAAAGGTTGTAGTACCGTCGTAGTACCGATGTAGTACTTGGTGATTGAAGTAGGTCAAAAAGAGTTTTCCCATCATGCACCCTTGATAGTTGTTGTGCACGGGGACATCGTGGCGAGTGACATGACGGGACCATGTCGGCTTTCGCTTTTTACACTGTAGCCAGGTGGCTCTCAGAGAAACCAGTTTCGTCGTTAAAACTATCCCTTTATGACTTACTCTTAATTTTCGTTGGTGTTTAAAAATGTTCAGTAAGTTATCTTATCTTAGATTATTTAAATTCCCCTGCACGGATTACATGTTTATCTGACGATCCAATCAACCAACAATGGGACGGTCTTTGTAGTGACCTCTTTTACATTATCCACCCTAAACCGAATGCTATTAATGCACCACGGCACAGTTAAGTGGACTCAATGAGATTTGAACCCGTAACCTACAGCATCACAACCAAAGCGCCACTCGTTCACCTAATGGATACTTAGATAGACCGACGTGTTTAGTTGCTGATTGGATACAGAACTCTTAATGATATCACAGTGACTATCGCGTGCTCTGTACATTTTTCTCCTGCAGACATGACATGTTATTACAATATCAACACAAGAGTCGGTACAGTGTTGACACAAATTACCTTCCTCTGTAACAGACGGGTTTAATTATTTCTCATCATTATAATTAACTTAAGTTTCACGTTTACTTCACATTAATTGCAGGATGGTTGTCACAACAAGATGAAGTCATCATGGCAAACAACATCCCATCACCATTCTACTCATCATGTAGAGTTTTGAGGGATGGGTCATTGTTTTATGTTATTCATAAAACAGAAAGGGAGAATTAAAATAGTCCCCTGACTAATCCGAATTTTTGGTTTCACAGAATGCCTCTCCGGCTTTCGTCACGGTGGGGTATTCTTGTATCATGATATCTTGATACCTATGCTTTCGGTAAATAACAATCATACATGTTTTACTATCTATAGCGGTTATTTTTGTAATTTTTTTTATTTATTTTACTATTCATCTTTAACATTTTGTTATATATCATGGTCATTTGTTATTCTGAGGGTTTCTTCGGTAGCCTCTATCTGAGCTCTCGATATTTCAAATAAGTGGCTAAATTCTCTGGATTTCTGAACACTTGTGAATATAAATTTACTTCAAATTAAACAAAAGAAAACGGTGCCGGGTATGACCTCCGTTGAAAGACTCGGCATTTTTTTCAGGCCTAGGTTAAATTTCCCGTCACCACTTAGCTTAAATGAAAAACCTGACATTATCGGGGGATGCGTGGGCGTTGTGCTGTAGTATTCACCTACGTGTGTCCCTCATGGTACCTCCATGGCACTCCCGACTATGGTGGGGGGTGAAAGAAGTCAAAATACAGGACCTATTTGTGTTTTACAACTCTAAGGGATAAACATCTCGTCCTAACAAGTACTTTAAAACAAAAAAAAAATAAATAAATGAAAAGAAAATTACGTTTAACAAATCGATTCCTGGGACGAAGTGGCCGTGTGGTAGAGCGCTTGACTGCTAACCGAAAGGTCTCAAATTCAAGCCTCGAGGTTTATAGATCCACCTAGTCTACAAATGGGTACCTGGCATTTGTTGGAAAGTAAAGGTGGCTTGACATTGTACTAGCCACACGATCTCATAGACTGACCGTGGCTACATAAACCGATGAACCCCACTTCACCTGAATCCAGTGGCCTGTATTGGCTTTACAAGAGAAACGTTATTTACCCTAACCCTGTAACTATCTATCTATCTATCTAGGTATCTATAATATGATAATAATTATTATGGAATTTGAAATTAATCAAATTTACTTTAAAAGTTCACATTTTTTTTACACCTTCAGAGTATCTGACCGGGGGGTGCGGGGTGGGGGGTTGAGCGAGAAAATCCATTGGTCGAAATATTTAGTGACAGATGTCATCATGGCCAATGAACAAACTTTTTCAAAGGTGAGCAATTATGTTTATCACACTCTGGTGAATGAGTGAAGCGGATTGTTGAGCTTTAGAAGTCCATGATGTATTATTGGCTTATAGGACATCGGACATGTCGATAAAAAGCAACAGATGTGGAGACGACGAATTAGTGATGAGTTATACTCGATGAATGGGGAAAGATTTCAAGTAAATCCCACATCACACTGCAATATTGAAAATGATCAAGATGATTCAATCTTCTTTCCAATCCGTACTATAGTATTGCAGCAAATTGAACATTTCATTCAAAATTGACCCCACACCCTTCTCATAAATCTTTATCCGAGGAGGTTTGTCTTAAGGAAAGAGATGGTGTTTTTTAAGATCATGGGTGTAACATGTTTCTATAATTGGGGCGGGGGGACACAGATGTCATGTTTGGGCGTCTCCATGGCGACGACAGCAAGAAAAAAAAGAGGCAATGAAGTTTGTGGAGATTTAAACCTGTGTCAATCATGCGCTAGTTGCCACCGGGTTACAGAAACCACTAGAATTAGACATCAGAAAAATGCAACAGATTTCGATAGTCAGACATACAGGTAGACTGTCAGATAGATAGATAGATAGATAGATAGATAGATAGATAGATAGATAGATAGATAGATAGATAGATAGATAGATAGATAGATAGATAGATAGATAGATAGATAGATAGATAGATAGATAGATAGATAGAACAAATGTCAGCTTTTAATGACTTGTAAGTTGACGTAGGCATCATAATAAACGTAATGACTGAGTCGGTAACAAAACTTCACTGAGGCTGTTATATAAATCGACTGAGGCTTTAGCGTGACTTGTAACCGCAGCTGTTGGTGAGCCAGATGCTCACAACATATTCTCAGGCAATGAATCTTTTTTTTTTTCCTTTATGAGATCTGACGGAAGACAAAACTCTTCAGTAAACAATAATACATCCGAGATAGTAAACAAACAGTCATGAAACAAACAGGTGACCATTTAGTGCACTGTGATATTGTGTTGATGTTGCTGTAGATAGCAGTCCCAGCCTGCGGCAGATAGCAGCCCTATATGATTTGTCTCCCCATAATAGCAGTTCATCCGGGAGGAGGTTTTACACAAAAACGACGAGCATGTACTCTAGGGTTGGTGGTTCTCGAAATTTAGCTATCCCCGTGACCCTGTTTTAAAAAATCTGTTCACCCACCTGTAAAGTGAGGAAAGTATCGATCAAAGAAAAAGGCAAAGCTAATTTTATATGTTCTCGATCAACTCAGTTGTTTGTTTGTTTGTTTGTTTGTTGTTTATTGAGGACACACCACATATCAGCTCGTGACCCACACTTTGAGAGCAAATGTTTTAGGACATGTTGCGTTTTTAACGCTCCAATGGACTTGCCAGACATAAACACTCACAAAGACACACAAAAACACAGACACACACACACAAACACACACACATATATACAAACACTCACACACACACAAACAAACACACACAAACACACACACACATATGTACAAACACTCACACACACACAAACACTCATACACACAAACACAAACAAACACACACACAAACACACACACAAACACACACACAAACACACACATATATATACAAACACTCTCACACACACACAAACACTCATACACACAAACACTCAAAAACACACCAAAACAAACACACACAAACACACACACAAACACACACACAAACACACAAACACAATCACAAACACACAAACACACACAAACACATAAACACAAACACACACAAACACACACAAACACTCACACACACAAACACACACACAAACACACACAAACACACAAACACAAACACACACAAAAACACACACGAACACACACACACGCAAACACACACACAAACACATAAACACACACAAACACACACAAACACAAACACACACAAACACACAAACACACACACACAAACACACACATACAAACACACATAAAACTCACACAAACACACACACACGCACACACAAACACTCGCACACACAAACACTCACAAACACACACAAACACACACACACAAACACACACAAACACACACACACACAACCATTTGCAAGTCAGATTACCACACCCAGTTGTGTCCATGACATACAAAAATATTTTGAACAAAACAATAACGGGAATTTAAACATCATTTAAAAAAAAAAATTACAATCAGGTTGTATCCACAACAAGATGTTGGCATCACGGGAAATGTGACAAAACTATCACTTCGTTTGCAGCATATGTCACTTTTGGTTGAACAGGCCGAGTGAAAGTGACGTGAATTACATCAAGGAATTGTGAAACTTTGACTACCGGTACGGTGTAAGTCACAGTGTACTTTAGGTGAGAAGCAAACAAATATGTTTTGATAGTACACTTTCACTACACTAATATTAGGTTGTCAACAACTGTAAGAAAATGTCGGAGCGAACTTCATTATAGTAAATTATGAGGCATTTGTTTTGATAAATAGAAAAACTGCGTTAAGTGTTGTCGACTTTTGCCGGCTTTAAAATTCAAAAAAAAAAAATATTCACAAAAATTAGCTTATATTTTTTTTATATATTTCTAAATTATCTTTTGTGTCTATTATTTTATTAAAATATTTGGGAAAAGCAACAAATCGAGCTTTATTTCCAAACGTATGATTTAGATAAAATTAGATAATAAATATTTTATTTTATAAATAAAAAAAAAATCTTTTGTCATTTTTAAATTGGATATGAGTTCGATGAGTCTGGTGATAATTAATCATGGTCAACTGATTACTGATTTTAATATTATTATTGGCAAGCAGACAAATGTTTAATAAGATGTTCAAACCAAGTTCACAGCTCTTGCTACAACTAGATCATCACGGTAGTCATCAGTCGTAGCTGCAGAGCTGGACTAGCATGCTAAAATAATGAATTGATTGAAACGCCTGGTTATGTTTGATATACAGAGAACTCCACAAATCGTGTTGCAGCTACGACGGGGGATTGGGAGAAGGGACGGACTCAGGCGTTACTTTTATTCTCTGACTCAATGGAGAGCTGTTTTATGTAAGATATAATATTTCGCTACGTGAAAACACATATATCCTGAAAATTAATCTGAATGAATGTTTTTTTCTCTATTCTTTCTGTCTAGACACATAGATAGTGCCTACTAGCGCCTTGGGCAAGTTGCACTCGCTTTTTTTAAGGTCATCTTCATACCGTGGATACTCGCGTATACGTCGAAAAAATTATGCCTGAAAATTCACTGAAAAAAAAAACAGGGTCGACTTATCTGCGGGCCACACAATATTCCATAGAATTTTGGTAACGACATTGTACACTTAACTCCGATATTGTACACTTAACTCCGATATTGTACACTTAACTCCGACATTGTACACTTAACTCCGTAAGGCAACGCGGGCAATAGCGGAAACATAAGACTCCACATTCATTCCGTGCAGTGTTTTGCAGCTCTTTATTAATTTTGCAATGAATAGTTTCTGTACCCACAGCACATCTAATTTTTTAATAGCATCTAGCTTTCTAATCTAAATGAGGCGAAGTGGCTGGATAGTTCATTTGGTAGAGTGGCTGGATAGTTCAGTTGGTAGAGACTGGATAGTTCAGATGGTAGAGTGGCTGGATAGTTCAGTTGGTAGAGTGGCTGGATAGTTCAGTTGGTAGAGACTGGATAGTTCAGCTGGTAGAGTGGCTGGATAGTTCAGTTGGTAGAGTGGCTGGATAGTTCAGTTGGTAGAGTGGCTGGATAGTTCAGTTGGTAGAGTGGCTGGATAGTTCAGTTGGTAGAGTGGCTGGATAGTTCAGTTGGTAGAGTGGCTGGATAGTTCAGTTGGTAGAGTGGCTGGATAGTTCAGCTGGTAGAGTGGCTGGATAGTTCAGTTGGTAGAGTGGTTGGATAGTTCAGTTGGTAGAGTGCTTGCAATGCGATCGTGAGGGTTGGAATCCGATCACCCCCGAGCTTATTGGTTGGTGCCTAGTGCATGATGATAAAACGCGTTAAAAATTATAATTTAAATGAAATTACGGCAAAGGTTAAGCGAATGATTTTGAAATTAAAAGAATATGATAGATGTCAAGTTCTACCCTCGACTTATCTACGAGATCGACTTATACGCGAGTACCTACGGTAAATAAAAAAATCCGAAAAAAAATTGGTACGACTTCTGATGACAACCCAAAAGTTTGCGAGGTTTTTCAAACCTTGACCGGCCATTGAATATATCTAAACAAAACATTTAATATAGCTCACTGGTGAGCATCAAAGGACTGCTCAATATCTGAGTGGCTTAATGGCGGACATGCATGCCCGTATGTCTTAGCCGAAGTACGTACGGAATGATGTCGAGAATATGTGAGCTGTGATCGGTGTTCAATACATCATAACATATCACATGCCTTGGAGATTGATAGTACTTGGTAGATCAAGTAGCTCAGGCCTTAAGACCGATTCCTTAATAGTCTCATGGACCAATGAGCCGCTAAACACACTTTGAGAATCACTGCACTACTACTAGCGTATATATATATATATATATATATATATATATATATATATATACAACGCCGTAAAACAGTGGAGGCGAAATCAAATAATACATAGCGTTAGTTGTTTCCTGTGTATACGACGCTCAATTACATCACGCGAAAAAGAAACGTAATGCGATTGGACATTTTATAAAAGAAATTCTACTAAATCTAACATTCCATCCAAGTGGTTGTCATTTTTCAAAACTTTCATCCAAGTGGTTGTCTTTTTCAGCGGACATCTATGTTACAACATTCCCTTCATACCAGTGGCGTCACTATGGTTGGTGTCACCCGGTGTGGCAAATGCTGTGCATGGTGCCACCATGTGCTAATGATCAGTTATAAAACCGATAATAACGAATTTTTTTTTCTGCTATGAAATTTAGAACTGTTTATTTCGGTGTCACCTCTGAAACGGTGTCATCCGTTGCGGCCCGCACCTCTCCCTCCCACCCCAATGATGCCACTGCTTCATACCCAGGACTCCAACGGTCATAACCTTATGTCGGGTTAACAACTGCATCGCAACCCACATGACTGGTTTCCCATCGGGTGAATGTTTGCTATTAATCAAGCCAGGTAAACAATGACACCTGGATGCTTTTAGTCCCACAGCTCAGCACTTCATGCGTCGTTTCTGGGTAATTTCAGTTGCGTTGGTTTGTCAACGCTAAGTTTGATATTTAGTAGCATCAATCATTTACTTTTGAAAAATGTAAGCATTCAATAGTCCAAAAATGCGATGCTATGAAATGAAATGAATTGGGTTAAATCGCTTTGGTGATATGGGGGGGGGGGGGGTTTGGAGCTAAATGATAAAATATAGACGTCTTGCGGCTAATGACATCAGTATGACGGTTTTTCTACATGGTACCACCTTCACAGTATTAACTTCACAGTTGAAATCTATCCGTAACATCACATCTTGAAAATATACGACAGCATTAAAATTTAGTAAATATCTCCTCTTCGTTTATAATTGTGTTTATAATTGTCCAAACCGGCATAATTAGAATTTGCGACGTAATTATAGTAATATTACGGTAAGAGAAAAAAAATAACGGAAAATCGAAATAACTGCGATAAAAAGGAAAATATTAAACAAAGGTGGGCTTAGGAACAAAGAACTATTATAACTACGAGATCAATTCATGAAATAAACGGAATTAAAACAGCTACTTTTATAAACCATTGTAAATATTAGTAAGTTTTAAGTTTTATAGATTATATAACACACTATATAAAACAGAAAACAAAATCCCTTAAGCCCCTATGGGCTCATCGGGGCAGATGAAGTGAAGAATTCATCTGTCACAGTAACCTCGGCATATGAAAGAATTGTGTGGTGAGCACAACGCCAGGCCGCTTTTACTCCCTCAACTTAAAGCCCATTTAAATCTGGGTGGACTTGGGGGACTTTCATCAGGACCTGAACAAATCCCAAGGTTCTCACTGAGTTTCGAACCCGGGACACCATCCGGTCGACAGTCGAGCGCTCTACACTCCACGACCACAAACATATCAGGTCAATATTTTTGGTAAAAATAATTATTATTTAGCCTGTCCGAGCTTTCAAATGAACCAGACCATAAAGTTAAGACTTGCCAATTAACATACAAACAAGTAAATAGTGATTTTAAAGAAGTTTAATACTTTTGAAATGCGTAGAGATAAATTTACATATGTTTCAATGGGAGTTTGTTTTTTTTTCCGTTCTACACCATTTGCTCAGAATGAGCTGCGGTATAAGGCAAAAGGCGTTATCTGCAAGCGCTCTATTTATCTATTTTACAATTAATAAGCATTGATAAATGAAAAGTTTATTTTAACCTCTGATTTAGTTCAAAGCCTCTTCTTTTCTTTATTTTTATATAGGTATAGTCTCCTCTTAACCTTATTATATTTGTTCATCTGTGGTTGCCATGCCAACACAAACACACCACGCACAGACAAGCAGCGAGCAGGCACAAACGAGACAACACATAAACGACTTTACAGTATAATTAGTACTATCTTATAAACCCTCTCCAACGAGGTGCGGATACATATATATATATATATATATATATATATATATATATATATGTGTGTGTGTGTGTGTGTGTCTACTGAATAGAAAATACGTGCATAACTAGGTCCAGAGGCCCAACTCAGGTTAAATAGCCCACCACATTGATCTCGGATAAAATTGACCAGCACACTGACCTGTCCAGGGGTCCGACTCTGGTCGTAACACCCCGCCCCCTTTATTTATTTCAAGAATAATCCATTGTACGTGTGACGTGTAGAGTTGCACTTCTCCCCCACCAACCCCAGTTCACCGGGTCAAGGTTGCAGCCGCCATAATGAATCGTTTCGTCGACGTCGCCTTCCCCCCAATCGTTTCACTGACGTTCTTCCCCCCCTCCAAACGTTTCGGTGTAGACATCGTCGTTCCCCCCCCCCCCCAAACGTTGCACCAACGTATTCGCCCCAACCTTATAAAAGACGTGAATAGTAGTAGTTGAGTTAGTAAGGCGCTCTGAGTTAGTAAGGTGCCGACAGACATATGAGTTAGACGTAGTTAGTTCGGTGTAGACAGTTCTAAGATTCTAAGAGTTAGTTGTAAACTTGTAGTGACATTTGTTTAAGTAGACATCATTAGACAAAGGACTTATATTGTATATACATATATATTCACCTATGTTTAGAAGCAATTAAAGTTAGATCTGTTGTGTTCATATACCAAGCTTTGGCGTTGATATATTTATTAGTTAGAAAAGTTAACGTTACATATTTGAAAATAATAACGTAACATTTGGCGAGCCTGCCCAAAGATATTTCTGGAATCTTCATCTAAGTCAGCAACAGCAGCCAACAGAGGAGTCTCACTGACTCGAGAGCAGCCAACAGAGGAGTCTCACTGACTCGAGAGCAGCCAACAGAGGAGTCTCACTGACTCGAGAGCAGCCAACAGAGGAGTCTCACTGACTCGAGAGCAGCCAACAGAGGAGTCTCACTGACTCGAGAGCAGCCAACAGAGGAGTCTCACTGACTCGAGAGCAGCCAATAGAGGAGTCTCACTGACTCGAGAGCAGCCAACAGAGGAGTCTCTCTGACTCAAGAGCAGCCAACAGAGGAGTCTCACTGACTCGAGAGCAGCCAACAGAGGAGTCTCACTGACTCGAGAGCAGCCAAGAGAGGAGTCACACTGACTTATACATAATCTAGGAGAGCAGAGAGAAGGCGACAAGAGGAGTCAGTCAGTCTGTGTTGATATATTCTTAAAACCAGATAAGTTTTTTTTTATTTTATCTTAGTGCACAATCAAATGTCTCGTTTATTTTGAATCCTTATAGATATTTTGTTGGTAGTCTCTCACTGAGGACATCTTTGTTACTTTTGTAACGGAGTGTTTAAAAGCGGTGCTCGGAGAGATTACATAACATTTATTTGTTAGATCGTTACTGTCTAGTTTGTGTATATGTGACAGTATTGTTTTATTTGTTGCTACTATCAGTTTTCTCTGCCTTTTGTCTTGTTTATTTCGTATTGTATTTGTACCACAGAAATTTACTTAGTTTGTGTGTTAGATTGTAGATAATAAGTATTTCATTATCCTTATTTAGTTGAAGTTAATATTAAGGTAAGTCAAGGTAACTCACTTTGTTTGTAAATCATTATTCATAACTCAGAATGTCATCATTCGAACATTTCGTTACCTTAGGACAAACATTAGGGATAGAGACAAAAAAAATTAGAGAAATTGGCGCAGGATAGGTTAGATAAAGAACATGAGACGGAACAAGCTAGGTTAGAGAAGGAACAGGCTAGGTTAGATAAGGAACATGAGAAGGAACAAGCTAGGTTAGAGAAGGAACAGGCTAGGTTAGATAAGGAACATGAGAAGGAACAAGCTAGGTTAGATAAGGAACATGAGAGAGAACAGGCCAGGCTAGATAAGGAACATTCTTACAACATAACACAAAGCCAGTTAAGAATCAAGCAGTTAGAATTAGAGAAAGAGTTAAGGGATAGCCAGCTTAATAATCCCACCCCTCTACCTACCCCACTGTCAACCATAGATCATAGTCTTGCAAATAGAATAGCTCACTATAAATACCATCTATTTGACGAACAGAAGACAACGATCGACAATTTCCTTACTAAATTCGAGCGTGACATGAAGGAACTCGACTTCCCCGAATCCAAATGGACGTACTTGTGAGGTAAATCTTTTACTAGTGACGTTTCCCTTAAGATATGTTTAAACCAGGACAGTTACCAGGTAGCTAGAGAACAGCTTCTAAGGACATATGGACAGACAGAAGCAAGTTTCAGGAAGGCGTTTCATCAGACAGTTTTACAAAAGGAGGATGACCCCCAGACATATTTTGACAAATTAGGTACTGCCTTTGATAAATGGCTACAATATGCTAAGGTAGAAAGGACATTCGAAGCCTTTAGGACATTTTTCTTGTTAGACAAGGCCATTCATTCCTGCCACCCTGAGTTGAAGTCATTCATTTTAGAAAGGGGACCAAAGACAGTAGAGACAGCCGTGGACCTAATAAGGAAATATAAAACCGCTCACCCTGATAGACCCACAACTACAGTAGAAAATGGTATACAGGACTTTATATGTTTTAGTAGCGACACAAGCAGGTCCCATCACAGACATAGTCAGAACAGAGTAAATGAGAATAGAACGGTAGGTAGGACAGAATTAATATGTAGAAGCTGCAACAGAAAAGGACATTTTGCTAGGGACTGTCCTTTGAACCATAATAATAGACAATCTAGGTCACCTGAGGACAACCGTAGAGACAAGTATCAGGGAAGAGTTAGAAGTAGTTCAAGAGACAGGGTTCATGGCGCCATGTGTTCATTAGAGCCATCCAAGCCCTTGACAGTAACAAAAGGTAGAGTAGGACATACTAGCGTAGACGTGCTAAGAGATTCAGGATGTAATACAGTCTTAGTTAAGAAATATTTAGTTCAACCTTCCCAATACACTGGCAGATTTGGTAAATGTAGAGGCTTTGACGGACAAATTGTAACCTCCCCAATAGCAGAAATAGACATACAGACAAACTATTTTAATGGTAGAGTGGAAGCACAGGTAGTTGACAGTCTCATTACAGACCTTATTATAGGTAATAGTGTTATGGAGATCAAGGACGATAGAAATAGCAGGCAAACTAGGACAAATTACAAACAAAAGCCCAGAGTTAGATTCAGTGACGTACAGCACAGTAGTACCCGTAGTGTAAAACCAATAATTTGTTTTCGTTGTGGGTTACACAACCACAAGTCTAGGGCCTGTCCAAAGCGTGTAGATGAAGTTATTTGTAGACAGTGTTGTAAAATGGGTCACAAAGAACAGTTCTGCTCCACAATAGCGGAGTATAATAGGAATTACCGCCAGAAATATATAAATTAACCCAAGTTAAGCAGACTATGAGTTTATAGCTTTAATTACTAAGTAGAATGCCAATTAAACCAGAAGTTATAAGTTAATGCTGTTACCATAAGAGTAGTAAGAATATGATGTTTGCTAAGGCTAATTAATATATGCAAACTGCGCAGTCAAAGTTAAGTGATATAGGTCACACTAGATAGATATACTGAATTAAGTATGATCAGCTAAGTCCAGAAGTTACACGGTAAGTTTAGATGTTTTGTTTGTTTGACTCGTGCACTAAGATACTGAGATAATATGTTCAATATCCCCCCCCCCCACTCTAAAGAATATGCCCTTATAATTTCATAGCTAGTTATTCACAGGCTGACTAACAAAGACCAATACCTACATATCGTCTTACAAGTTCAAGTCGCCACCTTTGTGAGGGCCTAAACATTTATATGTTACTAACGATCTAATTTCACCTGTTTTCAACTTATCATATTTGTTGTACGTGTAGCCCCTCACTCAAGCGTAAACCGAGTCAACGACGCACTCAATAATTTCCTGTTACCAACGATATGCAGAACGTCATCAACAATTACATCAATGAAACAGACAAAACTAAAACCACGCCTCATACATTGACACGTTTACTACAAGAGATGTAGTTAATGACACTTCGACCTCAAGTTCACCAGCGAGTGACTATTACAGACAATGGAACGTTTTCGTCTTTCCCGTTCGACACGTTGTGTAAAACTGACCTGTATGCCCCATCACCTATTTGAACCAAGACATTAAGGAGCAATATACGCCAGTAACAGAATGAACTTGTTTGTATTATAGAACTTTGCATACACTATGCTTTTTTTTGTTTCGTGCTTTATTAAGTTTTGTAATTTATTAAAATGTATTACGTTATATTACATTGACTTATGCATAGATGCTTGACAAGTAGTCTAGACATGTTTGATTTGACATCCATACCATTTTCAATGTGATGTAATACTGTTCCCCACTAGACTTTTTTATAATAATGATTGTTTGTTTTACTACGTAAAACTTGGAAAGGAGGGAGGTATGTGACGTGTAGAATTGCACTTCTCCCCCACCAACCCCAGTTCACCGGGTCAAGGTTGCAGCCGCCATATTGAATCGTTTCGTCGACGTCGCCTTCCCCCCAATCGTTTCACTGACGTTCTTCCCCCCCCCCCTTCAAACGTTTCGGTGACAGACATCGTCGTTTCCCCCCCCCCCAAACGTTGCACCAACGTATTCGCCCCAACCTTATAAAAGACGTGAATAGTAGTAGTTGAGTTAGTAAGGTGCCGACAGACATATGAGTTAGACGTAGTTAGTTCGGTGTAGACAGTTCTAAGATTCTAAGAGTTAGTTGTAAACTTGTAGTGACATTTGTTTAAGTAGACATCATTAGACAAAGGACTTATATTGTATATACATATATATTCACCTATGTTTAGAAGCAATTAAAGTTAGATCTGTTGTGTTCATATACCAAGCTTTGGCGTTGATATATTTATTAGTTAGAAAAGTTAACGTTACATATTTGAAAATAATAACGTAACAGTACGCCTGTTGAGTTCTTATCGCCCTAATAAAAAGGTTCTAAAATTTATACTTTCCTCGTAAAGTAAAGTTCCCTTAGCCCTAGCGGGCCATTGGGGCAGATGAAGTGTAGAATTCACCTGTTTCTATAACCTCGGCATATGAAGGGATTGTGTGGTTAGCACAACGCCCAGCCGCCTTTACTTCCCCAACTTAAAGTCAGGTTCCCATTTAAAGCTGGGTGGACTTGTGGGACGACTTTGCACCAAATTTCACCTGGAAAAATTCCCATGGGCCTCACCGAGGATCGAACCCAGGACTCTCAGGTCGACAGTCGAGTATCTACACCACTCGGCCATCCGTCCCACATATACTTTCCTAACCCACTATGAAATATTTTGTTTTCTCAGCCTACTTGTCAGCAACTTGCTTTTTTTTTTTTTAATTCTGTAACTTAAAGTGAAAGAGAGCTGTAATGTATCACGCTTACCAATATTCGGTCAGTTACCGTAATTATTAATTTGATATTCAACACAACTAAAAAAATTTTTTTAGCTTAAGTTTGAGAATCACCGTGCTTCCGTTTCAACACCGTCACGGACTTATTTTTGGCACACGTCTGCCTATCCCGTGTATCAAGCAAGACAAAACTGAATGCATTATTAATAGCTATGACTTGCCGCTAACAATACATAGTGCCGGAAGTTGTCAGCTGGAACATTTTTCATGACCTTTTGGAGTCTATCAGTTAGCCACATCCTGGTTCTTGATTAAATTGATTTCTTCAGTTTGTATTCACACATTGATTGTATTATACACATCGAAATGTCGCAAAATGCCATGAAATTGAAAATGGTATATTACCCATCTGATGCTACCTGTCGGTATTTTTCTTTTCTATGATTCTGAATGGGCACACACCTTGAAGAAATATATTGTATAGTAGTGTACTGAAATATATTGTATAGTAGTGTACTGAAATATATTGTATAGTAGTGTACTGAAATATATTGTATAGCAGTGTACTGAAATATATTGTATAGTAGTGTACTGAAATATATTGTATAGTAGTGTACTGAAATATATTGTATAGCAGTGTACTGAAATATATTGTATAGTAGTGCACTGAAATATATTGTATAGCAGTGTACTGAAATCATGTTTGATTAAGGCAAGCATACGGCAGGCAGGCAGATATGCATGCAGATAGGCAGGAATAGAACAGGCAGAGAGACAGGCATACCTGTAAACAACAGACAGGTAGTAGTAATAAGTCAGGCAGACTGAGGGATAGGTTATTGACTTGATCGATGTCCCAGCAGCTGTTTAACTAAACACCTTCAGTCGACTCAATACATTTTCAGAGCTTTTTATTGTTTTCACGTCACGTCTCCCGATCGAACTGGTGGATGATTTAATAGAGTTTGAACTATTTACTTATTGCCAAAGCATCCGCCTACCACGGCCTAGTCGAGCCTAAACCATTTCTTCAAAATGTAGTATTAATCCTTTTTTTAAAATATATTTCTTCAATTATAAAAGAATGTAAATAATTGAGTGTTTCCCCCCTACAAGCGGTCCACATGGGAGTCATGTGATTGATTTATTATGTATTGAGGTGGGGGGGGGTGTAATTTGGGCCATTTCAAAATGAGTTCGTCTAAAATTTTGAAACAAACTGTACAGTATGTTTTAGCTTGAGTATTTTACATTCGGAAGGGGGGCGTGGGGGGGGCTTAAAATATTATATACAGGCTTAGGAGAGGCGTGGCACAAAATGGCTGGGAAACATTACGTTAGATAGTTTAAACAATTCCGTATTTCAACTGACTTACTTGTGTTTTAAAGCAGTACGTTGGTGAAAAATAATGGCATCTCACCTTGTTTCCTGTTTTGATTTTTTATCATTTACTTTGTTCTGTGTGTAATTAAAAATACGGATTTAATATTATTTTTACAGTATAAGATTTATTTTCCTATCATAAAGAAATAGTAAATTTTGAGAATATCTCTCCTGTGCCTTGGGTCCAATGCCAGAAAAAATGTGTGAATGTCTAGCGGAGGGGAGGGGGGGGCAACTCGACCGCTTGTCAAAGGGGTGGGGGGGGGGTCCAAGACTCGGGGGAAGGGGCAGTGGTGTTTAGAATTTATTATTTATTTAGCTAGAAAATGGGAGAACAGGAGTGGAAGGGATCGAAGATGTCAGTTTGAGAGGAGCTCGAGAATTTCTGGCAGAGGTCCTTCTGTGTGTGGTGTGTGTATGTTGTGTGTGTGTGTGTGTGTGTGATGTGCGTGTGTATGAATATGGTGTGTGTGTGGAAGTGTGTGGGGGGATTGTGTGTGGTATGTCGGAGTGTGTGGTGGGAGTGTGTTTGTGGTGTGTCTGGGGGAGTGTTTGTGGTGTGTCTCTGTGTGTGTGGTGGGAGTGTGGTGTGTGGTGTCTGTGGTGAGAGTGTGTGTTGTGTGAGTGTGTGTGTGTGTGTGTGTTTCCATCGATCTGTATTAAATCTGTATTGATGCCCGTCAATTCACCTATAGTTAAAGTACAGTTCAATTATTTCATTATTACATTCCATACGTCATTTCTTCAAATGTTGATTTGTTGCGCCAATAAATCCAGATGTTGTGTTCTATGCTACCAGTTTAAAATCGCTCCTTAAGTAAAATCAATAGATTTCAAATACTTACACAAAGTGAAAGTGTATCTATTTCATGCAGCTTTTTTTTCACTATGGTACGTAAATTATCTCTATCTTATTAGATGTGTGGTACTATAGACTTTTATATCTTTCAACTCCGTAGTTGTGGTGGTAAATCTAAACTTTTATACCTTTCAACTCCATAATTGTGGTGGTAAATCTAAACTTGTGTGTATTAATACCTCCATAATTGTGGTGGTAAATCTAAACTTGCGTGTATTAATACCTCCATAATTGTGGTGGTAAATCTAAACTTGTTTGTATGAATACCTCCATAATTGTGGTGGTATATCTAAACTTGTGTGTATTAATACCTCCATAATTGTGGTGGTATATCTAAACTTGTGTGTATTAATACCTCCATAATTGTGGTGGTATATCTAAACTTGTGTGTATTAATACCTCCATAATTGTGGTGGTATATCTAAACTTGTGTGTATTAATACCTCCAAAATTGTGGTGGTATATCTAGAACTTTCTAGAAGACTTCAATGTATATTTACTTTGGCTGCAGCTTTTAGCACGTTTAGAGCTTTCACAAATCGAAACTTCAATATCCATGTAAAACTTAACTATTTGCTTGTTTTTATCATTGATATAGGTTTTATATTTTTTTAGGTCCCTGTAATAAATGAGATTTTAGCTCTTAGATTATTTAAGTCACTAATGAAAAAGTTTATTATTGTGCAGTTACTTCCGTGACGTCTTACAATCCGAGAAGTAACATCTCATCCCGGACAAAGGCCACATTCAGTTTTATTATTCTAAATATTATATGTATATATGTATATATAATTGAAATATTGTCATTCTCATGTTGCATCATCAATTAGAAGTTCATACCGTTGCCCCTCCATATCCCGCCCCCAACCTTGCGGCGGTCATTACGTTCGTCCAATAATCCATCCTTCGTACGTGTATTATTTGATTAAAATAAACAAAACAACCGATTTTTTTACCCCACTAGGGTGTTGTTTGGAAACCCCCCCCCCCACCTCCCCACCCCCCTCTTTCCGAGCCACATGTGTGCAGTCAGTAAAAAATATGGACAATTTGGTTTTGTTTTTGTTTTTTTTTAATTGCGGTCACATTGAATTAATAAATTTAACGGAAATGTCTCCCCAGCAGCAGAAATGAGACAGAATGGCCCGGATCGAGAGAAAATGAGTGGAAATTTTAGAGAACTAATAAGAACTAACTATTGAACTAATAAGAACTAACTATTAAACTAATAAGAACTAACTATTGAACTAATAAGAACTAACTATTAAACTAATAAGAACTAACTATTGAACTAATAAGAACTAACTATTAAACTAATAAGAACTAACTATTGAACTAATAAGAACTAACTATTGAACTAATAAAAACTAACTTAAATTAAAATGCAATGCCCGGGCCGGATCAAACGGGCCATACGTGGCTTGAGGGCCATAGTTGGCCCTCGTCTGATCTAGTTTCATACCAGGTCAAAATTATCCAACACACACACACACAGCTGAGACCGAGCGATTCCTATGGCATAATATTTGCCACGGCCACCTTGACCTACATAGTGTAGAAGGTCGCGTGTGTCTCAGAGGCGGGGCTTAAGGGGGCTGGCAACTAGGGTCAATGCCCCAGGCCCGATGCCTCAGGAAGATATGGTGGGTGGGGGCGAGCGCGATAACGAGCTTCATTAGCCACTCATCGGAAACAAAACAAAACGCTTTGTGTCGTGAGCAAAGAAGGCGCTCCCCCCCCCCCCCCCACCGGCCGCACATTGGACACAAGCGCTCGGTTCCCCCCCCCCCCGCCTAGCCTCACTGGGAAAGGAATAATACATTTCAAATTAGCTGTAACTGTGAATAATTTAAACATTGTGGACTAAATATTTTACCAGTGTCCTGTCAAAAAGGTCGAAAGGGGTGCATGCAACTAGGTCGAAAGAGGTAGGGGGGAGGGGGAGGATGGGGGGGGCGGGGGGCGGCTTAACACGTGTAGATGATAATCTGACCCAGTGCTTGAAACATCTGTGTGAACAAAAATAATTTTGTGCCATTAACGCCCTGACAGGGGAAGATATTTTGAAATAAAAGAGGTCGGGTTGGGGGGGGGGGGGTGGGGGGTGTCTCTAAAGAGTAAACAATGTTACAGTAGATGGTCAATAAACAACAAACAATGTTACAGTAGATGGTCAATAAACAACAAACAATGTTACAGTAGATGGTCAATAAACAACAAACAATGTTACAGTAGATGGTCAATAAACAACAAACAATGTTACAGTAGATGGTCAATAAACAACAAACAATGTTACAGTAGATGGTCAATAAACAACAAACAATGTTACAGTAGATGGTCAATAAACAACAAACAATGTTACAGTAGATGGTCAATAAACAACAAACAATGTTACAGTAGATGGTCAATAAACAACAAACAATGTTACAGTAGATGGTCAATAAACAACAAACAATGTTACAGTAGATGGTCAATAAACAACAAACAATGTTACAGTAGATGGTCAATAAACAACAAACAATGTTACAGTAGATGGTCAATAAACAACAAACAATGTTATAGTCGGGGGGGGGGTTGGTTGTTACTACAGAGAGTGGGGTGGGGGGGGGAGGGGTTCACTAAACAATAAGCATGCTACAGAGGGCTCACCATGTATCATGTGTTTTGAGTGCCTCCTCTATGCGGCAGCCCTGCCTTCAGTAGTGTTCTTTCCCAACGTGAAGCCAACGCCTGACTGAAAGAGGGGTAAGGGGGGGGGGTGTTGTTATATTGTTCAATGGGGTGGGGATGGGTGGGACACAATATAAAGAAATATTTTTCTATATTGTTTGTTTTAAAAATGTACGTGCTGAGAGTGTCCTAAACAATTTCCCAGTTATTCTTCATACTAAACCTATTCATTCAACAATACGTTTTCCTTCTTTATAAAACTTTTTTTATTCAGGCCTCATTCAGTGAACAAATCCGTTTTTTTTTTAAATTCTGAAAATTATAAGTTACATAGTTACGGGGAGGGCGGCATATTTAAGAGCTTTAGAAGGTGGGAAATGGCACATTTAAAAACAGGTTTTGAAACTGACTTATTATCCATGTATAAAACTGACGAATTATATCTAGGTATTACTACTGTTAATCTTTCTCTTTCACCCCCCCCCCTCCCTTCCCTCTCTCCCGAATAACTTTGTAAATCATGTTCATGTATAAGTTTATCGATACAGAACTAAGAGATGCAAATATCAGCCTGACAGTTTTTTTTTGTCCCCGTTTTGTCTGTCTGTCCGTCCGTCCGTCATCACCCTAGATCTCAACAACCATAAGTCCTAGACCCATGATGTATATATCATTTTGTAGGTTTTGGCCTGCCAAGAAACGACATTTTTCCATTTCCCGATCTGACCTCTCAGGGCCGTAAAAGGGGCCTTAGTACCGTTTTTTACTATATAAGCTATATTAATAAAGGAGCGCTATATCTCAGCAACTATAAGTCCTAGACCCATGATGTACATATCATTTTGTAGGTCTTGGCCTGCCATGTGTACATCAAAAGTTCATTTCGCGATAGGACCTCTGAGGGCCGAGCTTCAGGGCTCCTAAGGGGCTTATATATTATATATACACCTTGTACGTTCAATAGCCCGTTCATTTGGTGCGAAATACTGCAGCACGTAGTTTCACCAAGATTTATTAAGAAACCCATCAAATGAAATAGTAAGCTTGTGTTCTGAGTTTAATTGAAAGTATGAGAGCTATGCAACAATTGACGGAGTTTTCGGACGATTAAATGACTATAATTTCGAATGTTTTCAATTATGAGTCCTATTTCAGTAACCACAAACCACTTGTAGTTAGATTTAAGAGACAATAATTTTTTTTCAATTATAAAGAAACGTCTTTATAATTTTTTTTTACAAATATATGAATTACACAATTGAATTTATAAACATTTACAAAATTTACAAATATTTACTGAAAGATAGCATACGTACTGATACATAATACGAAAATGCGCTAACACGTCCTGTGTCCAGAATGGAACAGGCTTAATTGCTTGTTTTACTAAATGACAGTCACTGATGTGAAATAGGCCCAAAGACTATAGAAACCCGGCATTTTGCTCTGGACTGATTAGTTCTATATACAGAACAGCAGGTAGTAAGTATCTTGCGCATCAAAAAATGAAGACTTTTTTGGGGCTTAATTTATTTAATGTGGGTCCACAACTCCCCACATTTTAAACAAAGAAGTTACAGGATCGCGACCACAGAGTGGGCCTGGCAGAAACAACAGGTCCCCGTGGTCACCTAGTCTCTTGCAGCCGCAGTCGATGGCGACGCCCTCTTGATATGAGCAGCTGCAAGTTTTGTTCAAGATTGCCGTTCAATTCTATGTAATAGAATAGAACATATAGGCCGTTTGGCAATGGAAGTCTAGTCCATTATATAGTTTTTTGTTTAAATAGATGTGTGAAGTCCCTGTAAGGATGAGATGAAATCTCTTAGATCCTATAAACCACTAATGGGACGGTTTTTATGATGCCCTTCTTTCATCCCCACCATAGCCCATAGTGCAATGGCCATGGAGGCACCACGGGAGATATATCGGGAACTTGAGCCAAGACCTGAACAATTTCCTTGGTCATCACCGGAGATCGAACCAGGTACCTTCAGGTCGACAGTCGAGCGTTTTACCGCACGACCATCCATATTTTAGTTATGATAAAAATAAAATAGGCACCAACTTCAAGCACTCCAATAGGCCTGACTATGAGCTCAACATACTGACAGAATGTACTTCGATATCCCTTACTGACAGAAAGTACTTCGATATCCCTTACTGACAGAAAGTACTTCGATATCCCTTACTATCAGAAAGTACTTCGATATCCCTTACTGAAAGAAAGTACTTCGATATCCCCTAATGACAGAAAGTACTTCGATATCCCTTACTGACAGAATGTACTTCGATATCCCTTACTGACAGAAAGTACTTCGATATCCCATTCTGACAGAAAGTACTTCGATATCCCCTAATGACAGAAAGTACTTCGATATCCCCTAATGACAGAAAGTACTTCGATATCCCTTACTGACAGAAAGTACTTCGATATCTCCTATTGACAGAAAGTACTTCGATATCCCTTACTGACAGAAAGTACTTCGATATCCCTTACTGACAGAAAGTACTTCGATATCCCTTACTATCAGAAAGTACTTCGTTATCCCCTAATGACAGAAAGTACTTCGATATCCCTACTGACAGAATGTACTTCGATATCCCCTAATGACAGAAAGTACTTCGATACCCCTACTGACAGAATGTACTTCGATATCCCCTAATGACAGAAAGTACTTCGATATCCACAGATGAGCAGAAGTCCACGTCAGCGATGAGACAGATCAACAGATAACGGTAGATTGGCACGTGAGTTGCACCGCGATGGGAGTTAAGGAGGGTGGAAGGTGAGAGGGGGGATGTTGGGGGGGGGAGAGAAAGTAGGAATGGAGTCTGATCGATCTTCGGATTGTTTGAACTCAAACGATTGTTTTTTTATTTTTATTTTTTTTTGTTGTTGTTTATTTTTACATGCGTGACGTCACTGACGTGTTTTTGTGAGTGGGTGTGACGTGTTTGTGTGAGTGGGCGTGAGGTTGATTTAAAGAGAGATTCCTGCTCCATTACTGCTCACCACTTGAAAATCACTTGGTCGATGGAGCTGTATTATTATGTTATTTTAATCAAAATGATAACTAGAAATTATCAATGAGCTGCCCAACTAGTCTTAATGTATTAACCAAACAACATGTTATAATTGTATTGTTTTAAAAAAACAGCAATCAGCCTAAAAGAAAAAAACGGTCATTAATATAATTTCTTCTACTTAAAATTTGATATTCGTTTATTGTTTTAATTAATTATTTTTCACAAAAATATTTGTATTTAATTTTTATTTTCCACAGAGGAAAGAATTGGCAAAAAAAAAAACAATGGTGTAAATATGAGCAGAGGTGAATTTAATGGAGTTAGCCCGGGGGGGGGGGGCGCTCACCGTTAGTGCCGCCGCTGATGAACCCAGCAAAACATCAAATTAAGGCCTTTGATGTTTGTCTTCATTGTCTCACTTTCTTCTCTAAAGGGCCCGGTGCTTCAAGCAATCTTAATCTGTTTGTGTGTGTGAGAAAAGTTCTTTCTGTCTGTTCTTTAAGGGGAATAACCTTTTGGTTGATTTTTACGTATTCACTATTCAGAGGTAACCATGCTATGAAATTTACTCAAGGAAAAAAAAATTCGGGAATTCCCGAAACAAAGACTATCACTGTTGCAGAAGGAATTATATTATTCTCATTTTATGCAGGTCTATAACTCAGTGGTCCCCCAACCTTTTTCTCGCCACGGACCGGTAAGCGTTTTGACAATTTCACTACGGCCCGCTGGATAGAGGGAAGTCGAGGGGGGGGACAGTGCAGTAGCGACCTTAACTCGCGCCCGGGGCACAATACCTTTTTACTGCCCCCCTCCCCCCCCCCGATTCGAACATTATATAATATTATATGTATAATATACCATTTGTTGCCCCTTTGTGTGTAGCGCCCGAGGCATGATGCCCCCTTTGCCCACCCCTCGCTACGCCTCTGGGAGGGGGGGGGGGTACGTTGATTATTTCTCGTCCAATGAAAGTCGCATAATCCGTAGAGAATTACACCGCAGTAAATAAAAAGAAAATAATTTAATGTTTCTTGGCCGGCCCAGTACCATTCGATCCACAAACCGTAACCGGTCCGCGGCCCCGGGTGTTGGGTGACCCCTGCTCTTAACTGCTCTAACTGACTACTAAAGGTCTAACTGCTCTAACTGACTACTAAAGGTCTAACTGCTCTAACTGACTACTAAAGGTCTAACTGATCTAACTGACTACTAAATGTCTAACTGCTCTAACTGACTACTAAAGGTCTAACTGCTCTAACTGACTACTAAAGGTCTAACTGATCTAACTGACTACTAAATGTCTAACTGCTCTAACTGACTACTAAAGGTCTAACTGCTCTAACTGACTACTAAATGTCTAACTGCTCTAACTGACTACTAAAGGTCTAACTGATCTAACTGACTACTAAATGTCTAACTGCTCTAACTGACTACTAAAGGTCTAACTGCTCTAACTGACTACTAAATGTCTAACTGCTCTAACTGACTACTAAAGGTCTAACTGATCTAACTGACTACTAAATGTCTAACTGCTCTGACTACTAAAGGTCTAACTGCTCTGACTACTAAATGTCTAATTGATCTAACTTACTACTAAATGTCTAACTGCTCTAACTGACTACTAAAGGTCTAACTGCTCTAACTGACTACTAAAGGTCTAACTGATCTAACTGACTACTAAATGTCTAACTGCTCTAACTGACTACTAAAGGTCTAACTGCTCTAACTGACTACTAAATGTCTAACTGCTCTAACTGACTACTAAAGGTCTAACTGCTCTGACTACTAAATGTCTAACTGATCTGACTTACTACTAAAGGTCTAACTGATCTAACTGACTACTAAAGGTCTAACTGCTCTAACTGACTACTAAAGGTCTAACTGATCTAACTTACTACTAAAGTTCTAACTGCTCCACTACTTTAATTTTTATCAGTTATAAAGAGTAAACGTAAAATGAAATTGAGATACTCTTTTTATGTACGCGCCAATGCCGCTAATCACTTTCAACACTGGTAACACACTAACACAGTCTAACACACTAAACACAGTAACTTTTACACGTTTTTTTCGTATTTGTCAGATGGGCCTATACTTGAGGAAAAAAAAACAAATATAATAGAGATTTGTTGATATGTTCATGTTGGGGTGGGGGAAGGGGGGGGGGTCTTAATGCATGGACTCGCTGATCTCATGCATGGTATTGTCTAAGATCAATGCATGTTTTGACGCAATGGGTCTCCTAGCAAGCAATGGTTTGACCAGAGAGGAGCTTATTATTGTAATGATGGTAAGAAGGTTGTTGTGTGTTTATAAAATGGTTGAGATTCAGTAAGATGTTCACACCATAATTTTGATTCGAGTATAACTGAATTGTTGTGTAAAGTGCTCACCTTAATTTTGATTTCAAGTATAACCGAACTGTTGTGTAAAGTGCTCACCATAATTTTGATTCAAGTAACTGTAGTGTAAAGTGCTTACCATACAATCACCTATGTTTGCATGGATATTAGTGTTAAGCAGTGTTAGAAAGCGGGATTGTGGCGGGTTTGTGGCGGGTTCCATTTTTTTATCATGTAAATAAAAAAAAAGCCCGCATAAAATCTAATAATAGCAGAACTACTTTGTGCGGTTTTTTTTGCGTATTTTTACTGAGTTTCAGCGGTTTTTTATTAAAGACATCTGGCCACACAGCTGTTAATGCAAAACATAATTACTAAATGATTTACGTATGTGTTCATGTATGGAAGTTGGTGTTGCATGCACAGTGCACACAATACTTTCTTAACAATGTATCAATATTTGTCTGTAATGTTCTCACAATACCCTACTTGCTAAATCAACTGTGACCATGTTTTCATGAAGTTTCTGAACTCAGTCAACCTTAGAGCCACTTTGATCTCCCCCCCCCCCCCCCCACTTATAACCGGACCAAACAAACACACTATCCTTTAAACACCTGCAGACAACACAACACACGCGATACTTTTCCGCCTATTCCTTATATCCGTTTCATACACACACACACACATTCACAACACACACACACACCATACCAGTGATACTTTAGGAAACTGTCCCCCGAGTCGTCCACCCCCCCCCCCTTCTGTCTTCAACAGCTCCACGCACCTTCCCCCACCTTCCCTCCCCCCTTTTTCCTTATTTTCTTCAGGGACGGGCGGCAACTCTCTTGCAGCTTGTGCGGTGACTTCGGGTTTTTTTTTTTTAAAACTATCGCGGTGAACTCCCCGCTACGTTCCATGCTATGTGCTGTTGTGGAAAACATTGGGTCTGTTTCTTCTCTGTGACTGTGTGTTAACCCCCCCATGACTGATTGTACACTTGGATTTATACCGCAGACTTGAATCTTGTCTGGATTGTTTTACTACAGTAAGTAAGTACTATCTGCTGTTCTTTTTTAATATGTTGTTGTTGTTGTTGTTCTATTTATATCACATTGTTGTTGTTCTGTCACATCGGTGCTGGCAGTCCCATTCAACAGATTAAAATTTTCTTGTCGTTTTGCTTATTTCATCCTCAGTTGTATCGTATTTCGATAACAGTATCATTACAGTTGACACTTTAGTAACAATATACGGTGTACAAAATGAGAGTTCATTGATGTTTTTTTCTATATCTTCTCTCACACCTACACAAACTTTAACATGTGATACAGTTGACACAATGTAGCTAAGTATAATATAATTATGCCGTCTCTCTCTCTCTCTCCCCCCTCTCTCTCTCTTTCTCTTACTCTCACTCTCTCTTTCTCTTTCTCTCTCTCTCTCTCTTTCTATCTCTCAATCAATCAATCAAACAACTTTGACGCTATTATAACGTTGACAAGAGATAACCATGGAGATTGGTACACTATCTCCGCCATACCTCCATTCTCTCTCTCTCTCTCTCTCACACACACACACACACACACACACTTCTTGTGTCATGTTTCTTGGTCTCCGTGTGATGCCGTCATTGTTTACCGGTGTCTGGCATCTACAATAATGATTACAGTTTTAGTAAAGAATGACTGACATACAGTCTGTATTAATATTACATTAAACCAATTAAAATAAAACTTATATCTTGATGGACAAAATGATCGGGTTCATATGGACCGTACAGTGATTACAAGATATTTATTTAAGGGTCAGACAGCAACTTATATGTTATAGGGATGTAAAAAAAAATGCAAATAAGATGCAAAGAGTTGATATAGTTATATAAGACTTCACTGACTGTGTTAGAACCAACAAGTTGAAATTTATATTTTAATGTTAGCGTGGGTATAATATTACCTCAAAGTCAGAGAAGACTTTCAGAGGGTGGGCCTAGGGAATAGTGCTTGTCGGATTCCTGGCAGATTCAGATTTGATAGGAATCAGAACAAGACAAGGAACCCCCCCACCCCCACGGACAGCGAGGGCCCTTTGCAATCGCCTAAGTTTGCTAACCCATAATAACGGACATGCTATTAGTAACTAATGTACTCATTACATGTATTATGTATAGTCGTAGGTTCGTGACCCCACACACTCACACACACACACCACATCCACAGATTAGTAAACCACTAATACCTAAGATACACATGTGGTGCTGGTAAAGCAGTTATTATAAGTATAGAGAGACCGTGTAATGTAAGTAGAGCCTTTCTTACGGAAGGGAAAACTAGGGAACTGGCTAGCTCTCCTTCTCCCCCCCCCCCTGCAAACCCCACTCTCCGTGCTACCAAATTTGCCCTTTCCAGTATTCATTGTTATCAAATCTAGTGGAAAGAGGGCACCGACAGATATTTTTGCCTAGGGCCCCTAAATAACAAAATAACGGCCCTTCAAGTAAGGTTCGGGTGGCCAGCTTCAACAGGGATTTGAACCTGTGACGTAAAGAAACACAGCGATGGTCGGACTTGCCACCAGTGGATAGTTCTTAATTTTTAATTTGGGGAGTCCAGGACCGAAATCAGGAAAAAATAAGTGTATCAGTGTTTATTGAATTCGCATCAATGAATAATAATGATAATAATCGATTTAATCATTACATGGTGTATTATTGTGGTGACTGTAAAATATAACTCAGTGGTTCTCAAAAATTTGACCTCGCGGACCACAATATAAAACTGTTTTTGTTTTCACGACTCACTTGCGAAAATAATAATAACCATAAAAGAAAGATAATAAAAGCGTCATTAGTTGTACAACCTGTATAAAGATTTGCCTCTTTAGTTACATATTTACAAACTTTCACGTTTTGTAAGGTATAGAGATTTGGACCTGTAATTGTGCAGACATCGTAGTGAAAAAATGTACCGGTACTTGCATAGGGGAGGGGGGGCAGGGTCTTTAGCGGAGTTTCTGACAGCTTATTTTAAGTCCCTAACTGTCTGCACCAATGGGTGCACCATGATCACACAAACCCACCAATGGATGCACCAATGATCACACAAACCCACCGAATGTTAATCCATTTATATATTTTATATCATATTACTGTCCAAGATGGAGCCCCATGGGTTCGGGTTACACCCTCTTTCAGTGGTCTTGCCTGTACTATTGGGGGCAGGGTGGGAACTCCTCGAAGTTCACTTATTTTATCAATGAACTCGGCTCTCCGGGGATCCAGTTTCTAGATATCCAGCCGCTGTAAACAGTGAAATGTTCCTTTTTTTCATGACTGAATGTTTCACTGTTGACACTTCAAGTAACTGTAGCCACCGTTAAACAGTCATGGTTATAGATCTTTTACTGTGACTTAAACGTAACAGTTGCTTGACTGTTACATGCTACAATGTTCAACAAAAGAGTTAAATCTCAAGAACAGATGTTGTGTGTGTTAGCAAGTTACTGTACTACCTATTATATATATATATATATATATATATATATATATATATATATGTATACTTGTTATCAACTATGTCTTAAATATACCTTTTATCAGCTAGTCTACACATGACTGAACTTAAAGGTAACCACTGCTCTAAGTACTTAACGAGACGTGTCCCATGTGTCCAAAAGAATCAATGACCTATATACCAGCAAGCATGAACAAACACAACGTCTCTCCCTCATGCTTATGTAAATCAACTTTTTTCAGTAAATGTAAAACATGTGTTGTATAGAATGGTATAGAAAATGCAACTGCATTCTGTGTTAGTGGGTATGCAGTAAAAAAAATGTATACAATTCAACATAAATCGAGAAGTTGAATGGTTAATATTTAGGCAATGATCTTATCCCCATAAATGAACCGTTGTTTATGTCTCCAGGAACCCTAGACAGTCTTCTGGGTCCCTAGACAGTCTTCTGGGTCTCTAGACAGTCTACTGGGTCTCTAGACAGTCTTCTGGGTCCCTAGACAGTCTTCTTGGTCCCTAGACAGTCTTCTGGGTCTCTAGACAGTCCTCTGGGTCTCTAGACAGTCTACTGGGTCTCTAGACAGTCTTCTGGGTCCCTAGACAGTCTTCTTGGTCCCTAGACAGTCTTCTTGGTCCCTAGACAGTCTTCAGGGTACCCCAGGAAAAACTAAAAGTTTGGCCCCTGATATAATAAAATTTAATTGGGATCAGTACTGGATCCTAGTGGGGGGCCCTAGTCAGTTGCCTAGTTTTCCAACTCGCAGGAACGGCTCTGTCTGCATGTGTTGTATCTTGTGACTGGTTGTGATGTTTTATATTGATTGTACTGGTTGTGGTTTGAGCTCACCGGTTAAGTGTTCTAAGCTTGAATATTGACTGTGGTCTTTTTGGTATATATATATATATATATATATATCTTCTCTAAGACTGGTGTGTTGGTATGTTGACCATTTACTGTTGTTCCGCCATTCACAATTTCTGTTAATACTATCGACTGGGTGTCTCTATAATTGGTATCGATGTACGTGTTGCCACGGCTTAAGTAAGAATCATGTTTTGATGTTTACATTTTACAAATCGAATGATGTGGGGGTTGTGATGTGGCGAAAAAAAAATGGGCAGTCAGACCAAACATGAACAATGAGATATAGACAGGTCCGGCTTTAAGAAGTGCAAGGCCCCATTCGGGATCCATTTTAAAAAAAAATGTCCCGTTGACATTTAAGCTTTAGAAATTATCATTCAGAAAACGTAAAAACGGATGTGACATCACTGACAGGTCTGGAAAAAACAAACAAAACATGAGTTATTTTCTCTATAACCAGCAAAGAGAAGATAACACGCGAACGCCTGTGTTGTTATTTTTTGTGTGTAACAATTTGGTCTAATAGGTCAATTACACTGAAGACCACGGCTGTTAAATATATATATGTCTTTTTATACAGACAGACAGATATAGACTAAGCCGAAAGGACAGTTATTAAAAGAGTGATAAAGACATATAAAAATAACAACAACTATCACCTTAGCGGTGACACTGACATTTAGCCTTGACACTTGACGTTTATCCTTGACACTTGGCCTTAATAGCCATTGAGTGGATTAGATGGAGAAAAGATAAATTTTATTTTTTTTAATTTAACTGCCAGTTGTAGCGCTACTGATGATTCGCTTTCCACGGCAACGCAAGAAACAATTAGTGGCAATATGTGGCACGCTGAGTGGAACCATTTCTTTACCATCATAGTATTCGAGCATCGCGATACTCCAAACTCGTGAATCAACGGTAATTATTTTGGTGTTAATTAGCTCTACCCGCAAAAAGTACCCGAGTTTTTAAATCCTAGTCATTGTTGATGATTCTTTAATGATCCTAAAGGACACATTAAACTCATTTAACTTCCAAAAGGCAACAGTTGACTCTTCATTTAGCATGGCTGCCAACTACTTTCTTGAAAAATTATCCAAAAACAAAAAAATATGAAAAATATTTAATTATACTAAGTTTTTATCAAATAATAACAATAATAAACATATATTAGATGTGTGTATCACTTGTCCAAATGGGTCTATTTCACAAGTATTGATGTGACAATTGCGGAAATCGGAACTTAGATAATTGTGAGATTTTTATGGTATCGGAATCGGGATAATTTTTACGCGATTCGTTGGATGTGCGTATAACTTTTTTTTCTAACATTTCTAACAAAAAAAATGGTTGGTTCTACATATTCGAGGAGGGGACGGATGGTCGTGTGGTAAAGCGCTGACGTGTGGTAAAGCGCTGACGGTCCCTGGTTCGATCTCCGGTCAGAACCAATGGATATTTCAGGTCATGGCTAAAGTCCCCGCTATATCTCCCGTGGTGTCTCCATGGCCATTGCACTTCCGGCTATGGTGGGGATGAAAGAAGGGCACCATAAAAACCGTCCCAATAGTGGTTTATATGATCTAAGAGATTTCATCTCATCCTTACAGGGACTTCACACACACAAACACACACACACATTACAATCGGTCATTGATTAGGGATCAATAGTTATAGAAGAATCGTAGAACCGAAAATCGTATCGTAATCGATACGGCTCATAAGCTGAGAAATATTTTAAGAACTCCAATTAAGAAAATGAAAAGGTTGAGTGAATAGTTTGAATATCAGTTTGATGCAAACAAAAACAAACAACATAATTATTTTCAATCAACAGATGCAAGTATCGATCTAATGAATCGGTTACATTAATTGCAATTTCAATTGCTTAATTATAATCATTCATTCAAACATTCCCCTATTACATTTTGTTTTTATTGTAAATATTTACTCGAAATTGTGCATGAAAGTGGGTAAATTGGTATGAAGTGTTTACAGATGTCAAATCTTTAAATACTTCTTATTGTTTTGCTAGCTCGCTGATTCTTGCATTTATATACAAATCTTATTTTAATTAGAGATAAATCCAGATAAATCAAAACCACCGATTAAATAAAATCTTTATCTAAGTTCGGATTTATAAGAAATCGATTGCGTAGGAGATTCCATTCTTCGGCATTAAATTTATCACGAATTTCAAGTTGAAACAAGAGACTTGTAGAATTAATTTCATCTGTCTGTAGATCTCCAACCGGTTTTTTTCTCTCTCTCTTAATCTTATTTATGTTTCAATCTAATGATGCCCAGAGTATCAGGTATGTCTGGTGGTCGTATGTCAATCATGTTATTAATCATATGTGTCTTCAGCCCAATGTCTTGTTTTTGTTTAGATTCTTGTTCCACGCTGACTGTGAGATGGGTACTTGTAAGATTCGTGTTCCACCACGCTGACTGTGAGATGAGTACTTGTAAGATTCGTGTTCCACGCTGACTGTGAGATGAGTACTTGTAAGATTCGTGTTCCACGCTGACTGTGAGATGGGTACTTGTAAGATTCTTGTTCCACGCTGACTGTGAGATGGGTACTTGTAAGATTCGTGTTCCACGCTGACTGTGAGATGAGTACTTGTAAGATTCGTGTTCCACGCTGACTGTGAGATGGGTACTTGTAAGATTCTTGTTTCACGCTGACTGTGAGATGGGTACTTGTAAGATTCGTGTTCCACGCTGACTGTGAGATGGGTACTTGTAAGATTCGTGTTCCACGCTGACTGTGAGATGAGTACTTGTAAGATTCGTGTTCCACGCTGACTGTGAGATGGGTACTGTAAGATTCGTGTTCCACGCTGACTGTGAGATGGGTACTTGTAAGATTCATGTTCCACGCTGACTGTGAGATGGGTACTTGTAAGATTCTTGTTTCACGCTGACTGTGAGATGGGTACTTGTAAGATTCGTGTTCCACGCTGACTGTGAGATGAGTACTTGTAAGATTCGTGTTCCACGCTGACTGTGAGATGAGTACTTGTAAGATTCGTGTTCCACGCTGACTGTGAGATGAGTACTTGTAAGATTCGTGTTCCACGCTGACTGTGAGATGGGTACTTGTAAGATTCTTGTTTTACACTGACTGTGAGATGACTTCTTGTAAGCGTTTAGAGATTTGAACACGTTGCGTGCAAATGGCAGCAGAGCTCTGATGATGTCAGGGTAGTCTCTGTGTGTGTGGCCGTGCACATTGGTGTGTGTTTTGAATGGCTGTAGGGGGGCGTTTCCTGCGCCATTGTAGCTTTAATTATAATGAGGGTGATGATGGGAATGGATCCATTGACTTAAAGGGCCGAAAACAGATATTTGCGTGTGTGTGTGTGTGTGTGTGTATGTGGAGTGCTCCCGGCATTAGGTTAACATTTTACTTGAGTTGTTCACGACGCCAGAGTTTGTATGTATTAAATCAATATAATTTCTTTAAATATGTACATGATATAAGTCTAAATTTTTTTTAGTTCATTTTATTAAAAGCGTGTTTATTTTAAGTTTTTAAATATATGTGTATATTTATGTTTAATTGTGTGGTAAATGTTTTAATTAGATGAACGATATGTTAACACTGATTATAACATTGAATGTTAACACTGATTATAACATTGAATGTTAACACTGATTATATATAAATATATATATATATATATATATATATATATGTAGAGAGAGATGTATACATTCTTATTTTTATTTTTATTTTTGTTAGATGAGTAGAGGAGAAATAATCGCCACCGTTTTCCATTAACATTTAATACTCGCTAGGGAGAAGATGAAAAGGGCGTGTGTGGTGGGGGGGGGCTATTGTCTGATGGTGACATTATTCTTATCAGCTGAAGTGATTGCAACATTCTCGCCTACGACCTAGTTATCGTCTTTGAGCGGGGATGGGGTGTGGGGGGGGGTCGAGTTCGATGAGGATGAGGCTAGATATTGTAGGTGGTTTTCATGTACATGTTTCAGAGCTTCATCTTTAAATATGGAGCTGTAGATGAGTATTTATCACGAGTGTGTTATTATTGTCACGTTCATGGGGAGTAACGGATCCAAGCAGCACTGATGTCAAGGTAAAGACGGTAGGTTGCTGAACAAGCTCCTTTTAGTTTGGAGTTACGGGGGATTGGAGGAAGGAGGTGGGGGGGGGGAATGGTCAAGTCCTGGCTATGCCGTTTTCGGGTGCCTTCATGGCCATGACGCCCTCAGGGTGTTTTGTGAGTGTAGAAAGGGGAAGGGGGGTATTACAAAATCTTGACCGGTCTCATTTTAGTATCATGTGATGACCATCTCAAATGGATAGAGATTTTGATTGATTGATATATTAATATAGGAAAGACTGACTGGTGGTTAGATTGATGTATAGACAGATAAATAGTTTAGATGGATGGATGGATGGATGGATGGATGGACGGACGGACGGACGGACGGGCGGGCGGGTGGGCGGGCGGGTGGACGGACGGACGGACGGACGGATGGACGGACATATTTGTATATTTGTGTCATCACTCATTCATTTGATACCATTTAACAGTTTCCTTTCTCTGCTAAATATTTCAATAGTTCTCTGAAATGTTGAGTCGCCCCAACGCCAAAATCAATCCATCATTGGTCAGTACATTAAACATTCTAAGTTCATGGTTTGTGTCTTAGGTCGGCATTCATTCATTGCAGTGTCATATTGTCTCGTGTCACTATTTTCATTAAAAACTATAACATTAAGTTCGACATGTCAATCAATGTTTGCGTTGCTCATTGGTTTTGTATTTCACGATCATTCCAAAAAAAAAGTAATAATAACTCATTAAAACATGAGCCACGATCGGTGGCTTACGGTGGTAAGTTGAAATGCCATCACGCTATAATATCATAAACTGAACGGTGTTAAATATGTTCAGTTCTCCAAAACTTAACATTTGAATCTTATACACATACAAGAGCAACTGTGCATATATTATATGTTTAGGTTTAAGGATATGTTTAGACATTTTCCATTTACACCGGTGTTAGGTTACTTTTAGTTTAGTTCACTACATTAAAATTGTCTCTGCGTTTTAACTTTACAGATCTTGCTACATGGCGGTGTGCCGATGTTTTTTTTTTTCCAATATGACCAGTTTTTCTTGTCTTCATGTTTGCTTATCTGTCTGTCTGCCAGCCAATAAATATGTACGCCTCAGATAGCCTTTCTCTCCTTTATGTATTTCTGTCTGCATGTCTGCCTGTTATTTGACCACTTACCAAACTATTTAATCGTCGTATCTTACACCCCCTCTACTGTCTGTCTCCCTCCCCCTCTCTTCCTCTACCCCTCCCTATGTTCCATCCTCTCCCCTCTCTCCCTTTCTTCCTTCTTCTCTCTCCCTCCTCCTCTCTCCTCCTATCTTTCATGCTCCCTCCTCTGCCAACTCTCACTTTCTCTCCCCAATCTCCCTCTCCACACTCTCCCTCCTTCACTCTCCCTCCTCTCTCTCCACTCACCCTCCTTATCTCTCCCTCCTTCTGATTGAACTCTCTTATGATTAACGAACCGAGACTTGGTCCCTCCTTCTTCCTCCCTCCTTTTCTATCCCTCCTTATCCACACCTCCCTCTTCTCCTTCTCTCTCCCCCTCTCCCCCAGCCCATTTTATCTCTCTTCCCCTTTGTCTCTCCTTCCCCCCGTCTATCTCCCTTCCATTCTCTCCCTTTCTCCTCCCAAGAGAACCTCTCTACGGATGTATCAAACATTGCGTTAAACTGCCTTCTTGTTTTCGAGTCTGCCCACTTTCAAATACAAAATAGACTCGTCCATTTGTGTGTCTATAAACTCGTCCATTTGTGTGTCTATAAACTCGTCCATTTGTGTGTCTATAAACTCGTCCATTTGTGTGTCTGTCGTCAACGTCCATGTCAAGGTTCAACTTGACACAAAATTACATCTCGTCGAACCCGTATGTCGTATACACATTCCCGGCAATCAACTCTCTGTCCCGCCATTTATTAACGCAAACATTTAATTTCTTTGAAGCAGCCTCATCTATGGATGGGCGTGTATCTATGTGTGTGTGTGTGTGCAGTGAGTTGCGTGCATGTGATCATATATTGATCGTGGAATGTACATACCCTGCTTATATAAAGACACACATCCTGTTAGGGATGTCGTCTCGAACTCTCTACTCCGATGGTTTCTTTTTAACTCTCTGATGCCGATGTTCCCTCCCCATCTCTAGAAGAAAGAAAAAAACGTAAGAGCAAAAAAATAAAAAAATCCATACATTGATTCATTGCTTCGCTTCAAGAACTGAACTTCCTGATGCTGTCAAATTGTGGATTTTACGGTTATGGAAGAGGCGTGGTCTAGATCATGTACCATTACCGTATAGGTAATTGATGTGAGAATAAATTATAAGGTTCCTTTGAGATAACAGAAAAAGAAAAAATCTATCTGAAAAAAAAAAAAGCAACTAAGATCCTGTCTATTTTAAGCCTGTAAGTTCTGCAGTGGACAGGGAAATGAAATTATTATTTATTTGTTGGGATAAGAATAAACAATACGATTTCTGCTTTCTCATTGAATGGGGGGGGGGGGGGCAGGAAATAAATGTTGCTAAGTAGAGCAAACACGCAGAGGGGGCCAGACAAAAAGCAGGAGGGACTCCCCCTCCCCCCCCCGCACGCTACGGGCCTGATGAAATATTCTTTACTAGACATCTCTATGTGTGCTGCTTAATGCTACCAAGTTTGATTGGGAAATCATCCTTGTAAATCATATTCCATGTGTGGTAGCTGATAGTACATTTATAATAAACTATCACATTGACAAATATTTCAGAATAAAACTTCCTCAGTAATTTACTTGTCGCAAGGTGTCTTCAGTAACGCTTGGAGTAATGTTCAAGTATCACATGTAGCATTGTATCTGTATCGAGTGCTACATTGTGCTAGTGACACATGCATTTATTAATGTGTGTCGATTCGGCATGTAGTGGCAAGCAATGTGTCACATAGGTATGACATTTTAGCCAAATGTCAGGTATAACATTTAGCCATATGTCAGTATCATAATCAACCGTATGTCATTTTTCAGATTGGGCAGTGTGACAATGTCACAGTGTGCCTGTATCACATTTACCACCGTGTCATGACCTAAATGTCACCATATGTCACCATATGCAAGTATCACTAGAAAATGTATGTGTAACAAAGACATGAGACATGTCGTTCAGCTGGATACAAGTCTTGATATAGAAGAGCATACCTGCAAAGTCCACACTAAAGTATCTGGTCTAACTTGTTGTGGAAATTATTTAGGGAGAAAGTGCGCGCGAGGGGGGGGGGGGTTAGAAAAGAGCTTCTGAAGTGTAGGCGTATGAATTTGATAGATAATGTGGCTGCTTCATGTAATAAAAAGCAGGGCTGCCAAAGCTTAGATTTATCCACAATATCTTTTTTTTTTTAATCACCTCAGAGTAGCAATACCTAACAC
>JAGDYQ010000080.1:3747757-3785844 GCA_021962125.1 Bulinus truncatus
CCTTTACCACTGATCATATTCACAAACTCATATCTACTGAGTTCAGGGAATGATATCATATTTATTGAAGTGTTAGATACAACAGCATGGAAGTAATGTCATATTTAGTAAAGGCTAACCTACAGCTAGCATGGAATTAATGTCATATTTAGTAAAGGCTAACCTACAGCTAGCATGGAAGTAATGTCATATTAAGTAAAGGCTAAGCTACAGCTAGCATGGGAGTGATGTCATATTTAGTAAAGGCTAAGCTACAGCTAGCATGGGAGTGATGTCATATTTAGTAAAGGCTAAGCTACAGCTAGCATGGGAGTGATGTCATATTTAGTAAAGGCTAAGCTACAGCTAGCATGGGAGTGAAATCATATTTAGTAAAGGCTAAGCTACAGCTAGCATGGGAGTGAAGTCATATTTAGTAAAGGCTAAGCTACAGCTAGCATGGGAGTGAAGTCATATTTAGTAAGGCTAAGCTACAGCTAGCATGGAGATGAAAGTCATATTTAGTAAAGGCTAAAAGCTACAGCTAGCAAGGGAGTGAAGTCATATTTAGTAAAGGCTAAGCTACAGCTAGCATGGGAGTGATGTCATATTAAGTAAAGGCTAAGCTACAGCTAGCATGGGAGTGAAGTCATATTTAGTAAAGGCTAAGCTACAGCTAGCATTGATAAACAAGAGGCCGAGCAGTCAGTCCCCAGGGTGGGGCAAGAACACATCTCTGACAGCAACTTTTATGGGACAATAAATAATTTAATCTTAAGTTTATAAAATTAGCATATTGTAAAAACAACAACAATACTGGCAACACACACACACTCACTCAGTAATACACACACACAGGTACACAATATGAAAACAGAACGCTAAGCACCAGCCCCGTAGCCAAGGGGGGGGGCACTGGGGGGGCTAGAGTGCCCCCCCCCTTAAAAGAAGAAAGAGAGGAAAAAATAAAAAGAAAAAGTAAAGGTGCCCCCCACCTTGCTGGGTATGTATGTGTACCCCCTGCTTACTTTGACCTGGCTACGGGCCTGCTAAGCACTAACGCGTACACAGACACACACACACTCACACAAACACGAAAAAAAAACACTAACAAAATAAGCAGATGAATTATGGCTACTTTTGGTAACATGGTGGAAATAAACTAAAGGTGGCCGTCTTATAGACCACACATATGTAATATTACATGGAATGGTTGCATACAACTGTATGTAAGGTGGTTATGATAACACACAGAGAGCGAGTGAAGTTACAAATACACACAAGTCGACAGCACATACTATCATTTACAGAATTTATTAAAGAAAACGTAAATTATTACTGCAGCTTAAATTAAGCAAACAATCACGACATTAATGAGGTTAATGACTTTTAAAAAAAAATCATAAAAGATGTGAACTTTTTTTTTCATGAATAAAACCAGAAAGTTACATTATGCAAATAATATCAAAAGAACTGGCTATAACACAATTTTAGACAAAAAACAACAAAAAATTTAACAATAATGTGTTATAATTAATTTTATGACAGTGATGTGATTTCAGTCATTCAAGGGGGAAAAATGGATTTAATAGAGAAATATCGAACAACAGGTAGAGGATGCTTTAATGTCATATGCATAGGGCGCGAGGATCTGAGCCGAGGTTTTCTAAGTTTTTTTCGTCTCTTTTTTATGTTGAAATTTTATGCACCAGGAGCCTCAAGTGACGTAGATCCGCCCCTTTGATTACAGGCTTTGAACATTTATAATTAGGCTTTAAAATAAACTAAAAAAAAAGGAACTCAAGTAGAAGTAGAAGAGCTCAGAGTAGGTTATATATATTGTTTGTTTTTAAGTCTTTTAATAATGATAATGATAGAAAAATAAAAATGAACTTGAACACTATAACATAAAAATATCATAAATGAGTCCAAGTCAACATTTATGAGGACAAACGTAATGTTTGGTGCACAAGTTTGGAACATACTGAAGAACGTCTCAAAGGGAAACACCATCAAATATTGTTTATGTATTGTGTAACAGCTTGCTACTGTCTCAATGCGCTTAGAACAAATATAAATCTTCCTATTAATAGAACCACACGAAAGTATCCGGCTAAAGACGAAATGTTTTAATGTCAAAGATATTTAAAAATAAAAAAAAGGTTCCCTTTTATTAAACACCGGGGCAAATTATAAATAGATAGTAACCACGTCTGCTGCACAAACCAACCTATTTATAGATATTTTAATATATTCACTAAAGATCGCCTATATATAGATACGGTAATACCTTCATATGATGTCGCTATTTTATCAGTGGTAAAATCTATTTAATTGTTGTTTTTTTATAGATATTTTTTTGTCTACTTCTGAATAATATTTCTAGAAAAGAGTTAAGTATCATGAACTTTATCTATTCCGCGACAATTTATTCCGGCCGGACCCCATCCAATCAGATAAGTGTATGTTCTACAATGTATGGCGCAAACGTCCCCTTAACTCCTGTCTCATATTGTTTATTGCATTTTTTTTGTCCTTGGTTTAAAAAAAAAAAGAAAAACAAAACATAACATTTTTGTTTGTCGTTAAAATATTTACAAAATGTTTCTTTTTCATCAAAACGACCAACCCCCCTCCCCCAGATTTTATTGAATTTTCAAAAAAAAAAAAACTCCCAAGAACCTGAGGTGATTTAAAAAAAAAAGATATTGTGAACAAATCTAAGATTTGGCAGCCCTGCTTTTTATTACATGAAGCAGCCACATTATCTATCAAATTCCTACGCCTACACTTCAGAAGCTCTTTTCACCCCCCCCCTCCCCGCGCACTTTCTCCCTAAATAATTTCCACACAAGTTAGACCAGATACTTTAGTGTGGACTTTGCAGGTATGCTCTTCTATATCAAGACTTGTAGCCAGCTGTAGGTCATGTCTCATGTCTTTGTTACACATACATTTTCCAGTGATACTGGCATATGGTGACACATGGTGACATTTAGGTCATGACACGGTGATAAATGTGATACAGGCACACTGTGATATTGTCACACTGCCTAATCTGAAAAATGACATACGGTTGATTATGATACTGACATATGGCTAAATGTTATACCGACATTTAGCTAAAATGGCATACATATGTGACACACTGCTTGCCACTACATGCCGAATCGACACACATTAATAAATGCATGTGTCACTAGCACAATGTAGCACACGATACAGATACAATGCTACATATGATACTTGAACATTACTCCAAGTGTTACTGAAGACACCTTGCGACAAGTAAATTACTGAGGAAGTTTTATTCTGAAATATTTGTCAATGTGATAGTTTATTATAAATGTACTATCAGCTACCACACATTGAATATGATTTACAAGGACGATTTCCCAATCAAACTTGGTAGCATTAAGCAGCACACATAGAGATGTCTAGTAAATAATATTTCGTCAGGCCCGTAGCGTGCGGGGGGGGGGGGATGGCCCCCGCCCCCATGCTTTTTGTCTGACCCCCTTCTGCGTGTTTGCTCTACTAAGTAACATTTATTTCCTGCCCCCCCCCTCTGCTATTGGCCTGGTCCATGCTGTAGAATGCCTCGCACCTGCTGTAGAATTTTCACGCTACGGGGCTGATTGACGTGTTGATTAATTCACGGACTAAGTGTTTCGATTTGCAAGTAACGATACGGGATACGGGCGGGGATAATAGTTTCAAATTGTTTGATAGAAGGCTCGAGAAATGTCTCAGTTATTTGTCCACCACGTCTATGTTATCTGTCCACCATGTCTCAGTTATTTGTCCACCACGTCTATGTTATCTGTCCACCATGTCTATGTTATCTGTCCACCATGTCTCAGTTATTTGTCCACTACGTCTATGTTATCTGTCCACCACGTCTATGTTATCTGTCCACCACGTCTATGTTATTTGTCCACCACGTCTATGTTATCTGTCCACCATGTCTATGTTATCTGTCCACCACGTCTATGTTATCTGTCCACCATGTCTATGTTATATGTCCAGCATGCCTCTTTTATAATCAGCCCACCATATCTTTGTCATAATCTGTCCACCAAGTCTATATAATCTGTCAGCCTAGGTGTGGTCAGTCAGGGTGTACACGTAATTTGATATGCGGACTGGAGACATGAATGGCGGGGGTAAAACAGTTCCTTGGAAAATCGATGCTAACAAACTTGAGGTAAAAACATGAAAGAAAGTTAGAAGAGCGAAACAAAACATAGGAAACTCCTATAAAATAGTTCCCTATGTTCTTTTTCACGCTATGACTCAAGCTAGTCTTTCTAAAATTCTTCTCCCCCTCCCCACCCCCTTTCACAAGTAACGCAGACAAAAATTTTCAATGCTACTAAATTGAACAAACCCTTAATGACATGTTTTTTGGAGTAGAAAGATGATTTTTAGAAATGAAATAAGTTTTAAAAATAATAATCACAAGGAAATTGTAAATGAAAGACAGCAAGTACATTTTATAAACATTTAATGGATAACTTAACATTTTCGCCCCCCCCCACCCGTGGGCTTACCCCAGCATGGGAAACACAAGCTTAGTGCAACTACTGTATTAAACATATCAAATCTAAACTTGAATAATTCACTGGACATAAAAAAATGAATGAAGGTAATCATAAAGAAGACATTTGCTGATTCTGTTATTGAAGTTATTGTAAGGGATACATCCTACAGTGTCCATCTAGATTCTATAAGTGCTAAACGAAGCACCAGACATGTAAGCGAAAGAACACCACACATGTCTAGGGGGGGGGGGGTGGAGGAGAGGAGGAAGTGAACAATGAAGACCTGATGAAATAGTAATCACATGGTTCCAGAAGACGATTGAGGGGGGTGGGGTGGGTGGGGGAAGGGAATTCGGGTAGAGAACCACAGAAGTACACAGGATGAACAGAGACTGATTGAGAAGCCAGGGGCGTATTTGTTGAGGGTGCCTTAAGAAACTCCCCCCCCCCCCATAGACAAACACAGAAATAAACCACAAGGGAAATGTAAACCAGTTATTTTAAAATGTTGGTGTATTTACAGTTTACTGAACCAATTTATCGATACGCCCCACCTATAAAAGGCAATACGCCCCATCTATAAAGAGCAATACGCCCCATCTATAAAAGGCTGTACGCCCCATCTATAAAAGGCTGTACGCCTCATCTATAAAAGGCTGTACGCCCCATCTATAAAAGGCTGTACGCCCCATCTATAAAAGGCTATGCATGCATAAATCTATCACCGGTAAATACAGTGACATAAACAACAAGATGAACGCGTGGTGAATGTCTTGTGTTCAGGAAATGGAAAATTGGAACCTAACATGAGATGAACTGAAATAGAACTCTCACAACAGAGTGCGTTTAGCATATGCATCTTACTTGAAAAAAAAAAAAATTCCTAATGTCATTCGACAAAAGATTTGCATCGAATGTAGTGGAAGTACCGTTCTTTTTAAACATATTCTTGCATTAGTAGATTCAGATCACTAAATCGGCGATTAGTTAGAAATTTTCAAAAATCATTCAATGGGAAAGCAGAAGTCGTATTGTTTATTCTTATCCCAACAAATAAATAGTAATTTCATTTCCCTGTCCACTGCAGAACTAACAGGCTTAAAACAGACAGGATCTTAGTTGCTTTATTCAGATAGATTTTATTTTTCTTCTTCTGTTATCTCAAATGAACCTAATAATTTAGTACCTATACGGTAATGGTACATGATCTAGACCACGCCTCTTCCATAACCGTAAAATCCACAATTTGACAGCATCAGGAAGCTCAGTTCTTGAAACGAAGCAATGAATCAATGTATGGATTTTTTATTTTTTTGCTCTTACGTTTTTTCTTTCTTCTAGAGATGGGGAGGGAACATCGGCATCAGAGAGTTAAAAAGAAACCATCGGAGTAGAGAGTTCGAGACGACATCCCTAACAGGATGTGTGTCTCTTTATAAGCAGGGTATGTACATTCCATGATCAATATATGATCACATGCACGCAACTCACTGCACAAACACACACACACACACATATAGAGGAGACACGCCCATACATAGATGAGGCTGCTTCAAAGAAAGTAAATGTTTGCGTTAATAAATGGCGGGACAGAGAGTTGATTGCCGGGACTGTGTATACGACATACGGGTTCGGCGAGATGTAGTTTTTTATCAAGTTGAACCTTGACATGGACGTTGACGACAGACACACAAATGGACGAGTCTATTTTGTATTTGAAAGTGGGCAGACTCGAAAACAAGAAGGCAGTTTAACGCAATGTTTGATACATCCGTAGAGAGGTTCTCTTGGGAGGAGAAAGGGAGAGAGTGGAAGGGAGATAGACGGGGGAAGGAGATACAAAGGGGGAGGGCGATAAAATGGGTTGGGGAGATGGGGAGAGAAGGAGAAGAGGGAGGGATGGATAAGGAGGGAGAGAAAAGGAGGGAGAAAGAAGGAGGGACCAAGTCTCAATTCGTTAATCATAAGAGAGTTCAATCAGAAGGAGGGAGAGATAAGGAGGGTGAGTGGAGAGAGAGAGAGAGAAGGAGGGAAAGAGGAGGGAGAGTGAAGGAGGGAAAGAGGAGGGAGAGTGAAGGAGGGAGAGTGTGGAGAGGGAGATTGGGGAGAGAAAGAGAGGTGACAGAGGAGGGAGCATGGAAGATTAAAGGACAGAGGGGGAGGGAGAGAGAAGAAGGAAGAGAGGGAGAGAGGGGAGAGGATGGAACATAGGGAGGGGTAGAGGGAGAGAGGGGGAGGGAGACAGAGAGAGAGAGAGAGAAGGAGAGAGCAGTAGAGGGGGTGTAAGATACGACGATTTAATAGTTTGGTAAGTGGTCAAATAACAGGCAGACATGCAAACAGACATACAGAAAGGAGAGAAAGGCTATCTGAGACGTACATATTTATTGGCTGGCAGACAGACAGATAAGCAAACATGAAGACAAGAAAAACTGGTCAGATTGGAAAACAAGCAATTAAGCCTGTTCCATTTTGGACACAGGACGTGTTAGAGCATTTTCGTATTATGTATCAGTACGTATGCTATCTTTCAGTAAATATTTGTAAATTTTGTAAATGTTTATAAATTCAATTGTGTAATGCATATATCTGAAAGTTTTAGCTTTCTTGTTCTTCTTCGATCTACATTTTCTTCTTGGTCATGAACAACTTCTGCTTCCTCTTCTTCTTGCAAAAGATCTACTGCACCGTTTCCTTTGACAGTCCAATTGGCAACAAAATCAGCTAAGCATATTTCATATAACTGATTAGGTCGCTCTGCATACCTCTCAACTGGACCCTTTGTCAGGATGTCTGTACAAAGTTAAGGTAACATATTTATACACACACACATTCATGCGTGTATACACACATACATACATTATACCTACCTACACACCTAACTACGCACATTTATATATGCATACTTACATATATATGTAGACTCAATCTCATATACATATATACACATACTACATACATACCGACCCACCCACCTACCTACTGTCTACCAATCTATACAATATCTGTCTACTAGCCTTACATAACAATCTCTTATATTTTGGCCTTGAGAGGTCAAATCGCGAAATGGACTTTTGATTACACTTGGCAGGCCAAGACTTACACAATGATATATACATCATGGGTCTAGGACTTATGGTTGCTGAGATATAGGGCGGTCCATTATTAATATAGCTTATATAGTAAAAAACAGCACTTTATAAGGCCCCTTTAACGGCCCTGAGAGGTCAGATCGCGAAATGGAAAAAGATACATTTCTTGGTAGGCCAAGACCTACAAAATGATATATACATCATGGGTCTAGGACTTATAGTTGCTGAGATATAGCGTTCCTTTATTAATATAGCTTATATAGTAAAAAACGGTACTAAGGCCCCTTTTACGGCCCTGAGAGGTCAGATCGCGAAATGGAAAAAAGTCATTTCTTGGCAGGCCAAGACCTACAAAATGATATATACATCATGGGTCTAGGACTTATGGTTATTCAGATGTAGGGTGATGACAGACAGACAGTTATAAGGCCCCTTTTACGGCCCTGAGAGGTCAGATCGCGAAATGGAAAAAAATGTCTTTTCTTGGTAGGCCAAGACCTACAAAATGATATATACATCATGGGTCTTGGACTTATAGTTGCTGAGATATAGCGTTCCTTTATTAATATAGCTTATATAGTAAAAAACGGTGCTAAGGCCCCTTTTACGGCCCTGAGAGGTCAGATCGCGAAATGGAAAAAAGCTATTTCTTGGCAGGCCAAGACCTACAAAATGATATATACATCATGGGTCTAGGACTTATGGTTATTGAGATCTAGGGTGATGACAGACAGACAGACAGACAAAACGGGGACAATAGAGCATTTTTTTTCGAAAATGCTCTAAAAAAACATCGGCAAGATCTGTAAAGTTAAAACACAGAGACAATTTTAATATAGTGAACTAAAAGTAACCTAACACCGGTGTAAATGGAAAATGTCTAAACATATCCTTAAACCTAAACATTTGCTCCTTATGTGTATAAGATTCAAATGTTAGGTTTTGGAGAACTGAAAATATTTAACACCGTACTAAAGTTCAGTTTATGATATTATAGCGTGATGGCATTTTAACTTACCACCATAAGCCACCGATCGTGGCACATGTTTTAATGAGTTATTATTATTTTTTTTTGGAATGATCGTGAAATAAAAAACCAATGAGCAACGCAAACATTGATTGAGATGTCAAACTTAATGTTATAGTTTTTAATGAAAATAGTGACACGAGACAATAAGACACTGTAATGAATGAATGCCGACCAAAGACACAAACCATGAACTTAGAATGTTTAATGTACTGACCAATGACGGATTGATTTTGGCGTTGGGAGACTCAACATTTCAGAGAACTATTGAAATATTTAGCAGAGAAAGTAAACTGTTAAATGGTATCAAATGAATGAGTAATGACACAAATATACAAATATGTCCGTCCGTCCGTCCATCCATCCATCGATCCATCCATCCATCCACCTATCTATCTGAATATCTATTTATCTGCCTATACATCAATCTAACCACCAGCCAGTCTTTCCTATATTAATATATCAATCAATCAACATCTCAAGAAAGTCAATCTATCAATATGAGATGGTCATCACATGATACTAAAATGAGACCGGTCAAGATTTTGTAATACCCCTTTCCCCTTTCTACACTCACAAAACACCCTGAGGGCGCCATGACCATGAAGGCACCCGAAAGCGGCATAGCCAGGACTTGAACCCCCCCCCACCTCATTCCTCCATATCCCCCGTAACCCCAAACTAAAAGGAGCTTGTTTAGCAACCTACCGTCATTACCTTGACATCAGTGCTGCTTGGATCCTCTCTCCTCTCCATGAAGGTGACAATAATTACACACTCGTGATAAATACTCATCTACAGCTCAATATTTAAAGATGAAACTGTGAAACCAGTAAATGAAAACCACCTACGATATCCAATCTCATCCTCATCGAACTCGACCCCCCCCCCTCAATCCCTTCCCGCTCAAAGACGATAACTAGGTCGTAGGCGAGAATGTTGCAATCACTTTAGCTGATAAGATTAATGTCACCATCAGACAATAGCCCCCCCCCCTCCCCCCCACCACCACACACGCCCTTTTCATCTTCTCCCTAGCGAGTATTAAATGTTAATGGAAAGCGGTGGCGATTATTTCTCCTCTACTCATCTAACAAAAATAAATAAATAAAAATAAGAATGTATACATCTCTCTCTCTCTCTCTCACACTATATATATATATATGTTAACATTCAATGTTATAATCAGAGCTAACATTCAATGTTATAATCAGTGTTAACATATCGTTCATCTAATTAAAACATTTATCACACAATTAAACATAAATATACATATATATTTAAAAACTTAAAATAAACACGCTTTTAATAAAATGAACTCAAAAAAATTTGGGCTTATATCATGCACATATTTAAAAAAATTATATTGATTTAATACATACACACCCTAGCGTCGTGAACAACTCAAATAAAATGTTAGCCTAATGCTTGGAGCCCTCCGCATTCACACACACACACACACACGCGCGCGCAAATATCTGTTTTTGGTCCTTTAAGTCAATGGACCCATTCACATCATCACACTCATTATAATTAAAGCTGCAATGGCGCAGGAAACGCCCCCGCTACAGCCAAACAAAACACCCACCAATAAGCACGACCACACACACAGAGACCGCTCTGACATCATCAGAACTCTGCTGCCATTTGCACGCAACGTGTTCAAATCTCTAAACGCTTACAAGAAGTAATCTCACAGTCAGCGTGGAACAAGAATCTTACAAGTACTCATCTCACAGTCAGCGTGCAACAAGAATCTTACAAGTACTCATCTCACAGTCAGCGTGGAACAAGAATCTTACAAGTACTCATCTCACAGTCAGCGTGGAACAAGAATCTTACAAGTACTCATCTCACAGTCAGCGTGGAACAAGAATCTTACAAGAACTCATCTCACAGTCAGCGTGGAACAAGAATCTTACAAGTACTCATCTCACAGTCAGCGTGGAACAAGAATCTTACAAGTACTCATCTCACAGTCAGCGTGGAACAAGAATCTTACAAGTACTCATCTCACAGTCAGCGTGGAACAAGAATCTTACAAGTACTCATCTCACAGTCAGCGTGGAACAAGAATCTTACATGTACTCATCTCACAGTCAGCGTGGAACAAGAATCTTACATGTACTCATCTCACAGTCAGCGTGGAACAAGAATCTTACAAGTACTCATCTCACAGTCAGTGTGGAACAAGAATCTTACAAGTACTCATCTCACAGTCAGTCTGGAACAAGAATCTAAACAAAAACAAGACACTGGGCTGAAGACACATTTGATTAATAACATGATTGAAATAAGACCACCAGACATACCTGATACTCTTGGCACCATTAGATTGAAATAAGACCACCAGACATACTTGATACTCTTGGCACCATTAGATTGAAATAAGACCACCAGACATACCTGATACTCTGGGCACCATTAGATTGAAATAAGACCACCAGACATACCTGATACTCTTGGCACCATTAGATTGAAATAAGACCACCAGACATACCTGATACTCTGGGCACCATTAGATTGAAATAAGACCACCAGACATACCTGATACTCTGGGCACCATTAGATTGAAATAAGACCACCAGACATACCTGATACTCTGGGCACCATTAGATTGAAATAAGACCACCAGACATACCTGATACTCTTGGCATCATTAGATTGAAACATAAATAAGATTAAGAGAGAGAAAAAAAACCGGTTGGAGATCTATAGACAGATGAAATTAATTCTACAAGTCTCTTGTTTCAACTTGAAATTCGTGATAAATTTAATGCCGAAGAATGGAATCTCCTACGCAATCGATTTCTTATAAATCCGAATTTAGATAAAGATTTTATTTAATCGGTGGTTTTGATTTATCTGGATTTATCTCTAATTAAAATAAGATGTGTATATAAATGCAAGAATCAGCGAGCTAGCAAAACAATAAGAAGTATTTAAAGATTTGACATATGTAAACACTCCATATCAATTTACCCACTTTCATGCACAATGTCGAGTAAATATTTACAATAAAAACTAAATGTTAGGTAATAGGGGAATGTTTGAATGAATGATTATAATTAAGCAATCGAAATTGCAATTAATGTAACCGATTCATCAGATCGATACGTGCATCTGTTGATTGAAAATAATTATGTTTTTTTTTGTTTGCAGCAGGCTGATATTCAAACTATTCACTCAACCTTTTCATTTTCTTAATTGGAGTTCTTAAAATATTTCTCAGCTTATGAGCCGTATCGATTACGATACGATTTTCGGTTCTACGATTTTTCTATAACTATTGATCCCTAATCAATGACCGATTGTAATGTGTGTGTGTGTGTGTTTGTGTGTGTGAAGTCCCTGTAAGGATGAGATGAAATCTCTTAGATCATATAAACCACTAATGGGACGGTTTTTATGGTGCCCTTCTTTCATCCCCACCATAGCCGGAAGTGCAATGGCCATGGAGACACCACAGGAGATATAGCGGGGACTTTAGCCATGACCTGAAATATCCATTGGTTCTACCGGAGATCGAACCAGGGACCCTCAGCGCTTTACCACCCGACCATCCGTCCCCTCCTCGAATATGTAGAACCAACCATTTTTTTTTGTCAGGACTGTTAGAAAAAAAGTTATACGCACATCCAACGAATCGCGTAAAAATTATCCCGTTTCCGATATCATAAAAATCTCACAATTATCTAAGTTCCGATTTCCGCAATCGTCACATCAATAATTGTGAAACAGACCCATCTGGACAAGTGATACACACATCCAATAAAAGTTTATTATTGTTATTATTTGCTACAGACTTAGTATAATTAAATATTTTTTCATATTTTTGTTTGGATAATTCTTGAAGAAAGTAGTATGCAGGCATGCTAAGTGAAAGTCACCATTTCCCATTTGAAAGTTAACTGAGTTGAATGTGTCCCTTCGGATCATTAAAGAATCATCAACAATGACTAGGATTTAAAAACTCGGGTATTTTTTGTGGGTTGAGCTAAGTAACACCAAATTAATTAAAGCTGGCCGGGTGGTATCTTTGATTCACGAGTTTGGAGTATCGCTTTGCCTGAATACAGTGGTGGCAGAAAAATGGTTCACTCAGCATGCCACAGATTGCCACTAATTGTTTCTTGCGTTGCCGTGGAAAGCGTATCATCAGTAGCGCTACAACTGGTGGTTAAATTAAAAAAAAAATATCTTTTCTCCATCTAATCCACTCAATGGCTATTAAGGCCAAGTGTCAAGGCTAAACGTCAAGTGTCAAGGCTAAATGTCAGTGTCACCGCTAAGGTGATAGTTGTTGTTATTTTTATATGTCTTTATCACTCTTTTAATACTGTCCTTTCGGCTTAGTCTATATCTGTCTGTCTGTATAAAAAGACATACATATTTAATAGCCGTGGTCTTGAGTGTAATTGACCTATTAGACCAAAATGTTACGCACACAAAAAAAAATTTCAACACAAGCGTTCTCGTGTTATCTTCTCTTTGCTGGTTATATACAAAATAACAACTCTCTGATGTCACATCCGTTTTTACGTTTTCTGAATGATAATTTCTAAAGCTTAAATGTCAACGGGACATTTTTTTTTTAAATGGATCCCGAATGGAGTCTTGCATTACTTAACGTCGGATCTGTCTATATCTCATTGTTCATGTTTGGTCTGACTGCCCATTTTTTTCTCCACATCACAACCCCCACATCATTCGATTTGTAGAATGTAAACATAAAAACATGATTCTTACTTAAGTCGTGGCAACACGTACATCGATACCAATTATAGAGATACCCGGTCGATAGTATTACAGAAATTGTGAATGGCGGAACATTAGTAAATGGTCAACATACAACACACCAGTCTTAGAGAAGAATATATTTAAATATATATATATATATATTTACCAAAAGACCACAGTCAATATTCAAGCTTAGAACATTAACCGGTGAGCTCAAACCACAACCAGTCACAATCAATACAAAGCATCACAACCATTCACAATCAATATAATACATCAAAACCAGTACAATCAATATAAACAATCACAACCAGTCACAATCAATATAAACCATCACAACCAGTCACAATCAATATAATACATCACAACCAGTACAATCAATATAAACAATCACAACCAGTCACAATCAATATAAACCATCACAACCAGTCACAATCAATATAATACATCACAACCAGTCACAATCAATATAATACATCACAACCAGTCACAATCAATATAATACATCACAACCAGTCACAATCAATATAATACATCACAACCAGTACAATCAATATAAAACATCACAACCAGTCACAAGATAAAACACATGCAGTCAGAGCCGTTCCTGAGAGTTGGAAAACTAGGCAACTGACTAGGGCCCCCACTAGGATCCAGTACTGATCCCAATTAAATTTTATTATATCAGGGGCCAAACTTTTAGTTTTTCCTGGGGTACCCTGAAGACTGTTTAGGGCTCCTGGAGACATAAACAACGGTTCATTTATGGGGATAAGATCATTGCCTAAATATTAACTATTCAACTTGTCGATTTATGTTGAATTGAATACATTTTTTTTTGACTCCATTCACACTAACACAGAATGCAGTTGCATTTTCTATAACATTTTATACAACACATGTTTTACATGTACTTAAAAAGTTGATTTACATAAGGATGAGGGAGAGACGTTGTGTTTGTTCATGCTTGCTGGTATATAGGTCATTGATTCTTTTGGACACATGGGGCACGTCTCGTTAAGTACTTAGAGCAGTGGTTACCTTAATGTCCAGTCATGTGTAGACTAGCTGATAAAAGGTATATTTAAGACATAGTTGATAACAAGTATATATAAATATATATATATATATATATATAATAGGTAGTACAGTAACTTACTAACACACACAACATCTGTTCTTGAGATTTAACTCTTTGGTTGAACATTGTAACATTTAACAGTCAAGTAACTGTGACGTTTAAGTCCCAGTAAAAGATCTATAACCATGACTGTTTAACGGTGGCTACAGTAACTTGAAGTGTCAACAGTGAAACATTCAGTCATGAAAAAAGGAACATTTCACTATTTACAGCGGCTGGATATCTAGAAACTGACCCTGGCGCGTCCCCGGAGAGCCAAGTTCATTAAAGTAAGTGAACTTCGAAGAGTTCCCACCCTGCCCGCAATAGTACAGGCAAGACCACTGAAAGAGGGTGTAACCCGAACCCATGTCGGGACCCTATGGGGCTCCATCTTGGACAGTAATATGATATAAAATATATAAATGGATTAACATTCGGTGGGTTTGTGTGATCATTGGTCCACCAATTGGTGAGTTTGTGTGATCATTGGTGCACCAATTGGTGAGTTTGTGTGATCATTGGTGCACCAATTGGTGGCTGTATGTGATCATGGTGTACCCATTGGTGGGTTTGTGTGATCATGGTGCACCCATTGGTGGGTTTGTGTGATCACGGTGCACCCATTGGTGGGTTTGTGTGATCATGGTGCACCCATTGGTGGGTTTGTGTGATCATTGGTGCACCAATTGGTGGATGCATGTGATCATGGTGCACCCATTGGTGGGTTTGAGTGATCATGGTGCACCCATTGGTGGGTTTGTGTGATCATGGTGCACCAATTGGTGAGTTTGTGTGATCATTGGTGCACCAATTGGTGAGTTTGTGTGATCATTGGTGCACCAATTGGTCAGTTTGTGTGATCATTGGTCCACCAATTGGTGAGTTTGTGTGATCATTGGTCCACCAATTGGTGAGTTTGTGTGATCATTGGTCCACCAATTGGTGAGTTTGTGTGATCATTGGTGCACCCATTGTGGCTGTATGTGAACATGGTGTACCCATTGGTGGGTTTGTGTGATCATGGTGCACCCATTGGTGGGTTTGTGTGATCACGGTGCACCCATTGGTGGGTTTGTGTGATCATGGTGCACCCATTGGTGGGTTTGTGTGATCATTGGTGCACCAATTGGTGAATGTATGTGATCATGGTGCACCCATTGGTGGGTTTGTGTGATCATGGTGCACCCATTGGTGGGTTTGTGTGATCATGGTGCACCCATTGGGGGGTTTGTGTGATCATGGTGCACCCATTGGTGGGTTTGTGTGATCATTGGTGCATCCATTGGTGGGTTTGTGTGATCATGGTGCACCCATTGGTGCAGACAGTTAGGGACATACAATAAGCTGTCAGAAACTCCGCTAAAGGGCCTGCCCCCCCCTTCCCTATGCAAGTACCGGTACATTTTTTCACTACGATGTCTGCACAATTACAGGTCCAAAGCTCTATACTTTACAAAACTTGAAAGTTTGTAAATATGTAACGGAAAGGGGCAAATCTGTATACAGGTTGTACAACTAATGACGCTTTTATTATCTTTTTTTTATCGTTATTATTATTTTCGCAAGTGAGTCGTGAAAACAATAAAACAGTTTTATATTGTGGGTCGTGAAAACAAAAAAACAGTTTTATATTGTGGGTCGTGAAAATAAAAAAAACAGTTTTATATTGTGGGTCGTGAAAACAAAAAAACAGTTTTATATTGTAGGTCGTGAAAACAAAAAAACAGTTTTATATTGTGGGTCGTGAAAACAAAAAAACAGTTTTATATTGTGGGTCGTGAAAACAAAAAAAAGTTTTATATTGTGGGTCGTGAAAACAAAAAACAGTTTTATATTGTGGGTCGTGAAAACAAAAAACAGTTTTATATTGTGGGTCGTGAAAACAAAAAAAACAGTTTTATTTTGTGGGTCGTGAAAACAAAAAAAACAGTTTTATATTGTGGGTCGTGAAAACAAATAAAAACAGTTTTATATTGTGGGTCGTGAAAACAAAAAAAACAGTTTTATATTGTGGGTCGTGAAAACAAAAAAACAGTTTTATATTGTGGGTCGTGAAAACAAAAAAACAGTTTTATATTGTGGGTCGTGAAAACAAAAAAACAGTTTTATATTGTGGTCCGCGAGTTTAATATTTTGAGAACCACTGAGTTATATTTAACAGTCACCACAATAATACACCATGTAATGATTCACTGAGTTATATTTAACAGTCACCACAATAATACACCATGTAATGATTCACTGAGTTATATTTAACAGTCACCACAATAATACACCATGTAATGATTACATCGATTATTATCATTATTATTCATTGATGCGAATTCAATAAACACTGATACACTTATTTTTTCCTGATTTCGGTCCTGGACTCCCCCAATTAAAACACAAAGAACGATCCACTGGTGGCAAGTCCGACCCACCGAACGTCACAGGTTCAAATCCTAGTTGAAGCTGGCCACCCGAACCTTACATGAAGGGCCGTTATTTTGTTATTTTGGGGCCCTCTTTCCACTAGATTTGATAACAATGAATACTGCCCCCCCCCCCCGAAAGTCTACTCTGACTTTGAAGGTAATATTATACCCACGCTAACATTTAAATATAACCTTCAACTTGTTGGTGCTGACACAAACAGTCAGTGAAGTCTTATATAACGATATCAACTCTTTACATCTTATTTTCATTTTTTATTACATCCCTATAACATATAATTTGCTGTCTGACCGTTCAATAAACAACTTTTAATCACTATACGGTCCATATGAACCCGATCATTTTGTCAATCAAGATATGTTTTATTTTAACTGGTTAAATGTAATATTAATACAGACTGTATGTCAGTCATTCTTTACTAACATTGTAATCATTATTGTAGATGCGAGACACCGGTAAACAATGACGGCATCACACGGAGACCAAGAAACATGACACAAGAATGTGTGTGAGAGAGAGAGAAAGAATGGAGGTATGGCGGAGATAGTGTACCAATCTCCATGGTTATCACTTGTCAACGTTATAATAGCGTCAAAGTTGATTGATTGATTGAGAGAGAGAAAGAGAGAGAGAGAGAGAGAGAGAGAGAAACGGCATAATTATATTCTTCTTAGCTACATTGTGTCAACTGTATCACATGTTAAAGTTTGTGTAGGTGTGAGAGAAGATATAGAAAAACATCAATGAACTCTCATTTTGTTCACTGTATATTGTTACTAAAGTGTCAACTGTTATGATACTGTTATCAAAATACGATACAACTGAGGATGTAATAAGCAAACGACTAGAAAATCTTAATCTGTTGAATGGGATTGCCAGCACCGATGTGACAGAACAACAATGTGAATATGTGATATTAATAAAACAACAACAACAACATATTAAAAAAGAACAACATATAGTACTTACTACTGTAGTAAAACAATCCAGACAAGATTCAAGTCTGCGGTATAAATCCAAGTGTACAATCTGTCATGGGGGTTAACACACAGTCACTTAGAAGAAACAGACCCAATGTTTTACTCTCAACACAACAGCACATAGCATGGAACGTAGTTTTAAAAAAAAAAACCCGAAGTCACCGCACAAGCTGCAAGAGAGTTGCCGCCCGTCCCTGAAGAAAATAAGGAAAAAGGGGGGAGGGAAGGTGGGGGAAGGTGCGTGGAGCTGTTGAAGACAGAAGGGGGGGGGGGGTGGACGACTCGGGGGACAGTTTCCTAAAGTATCACTGGTATGGTGTGTGTGTGTGTGTGTGTGTGTGTGTTGTGAATGTGTGTGTGTGTGTGTATGAAACGGATATAAGGAGTAGGCGGAAAAGTATCGCGTGTGTTGTGTTGTGTTGTCTGCAGGTGTTTAAAGGATAGTGTGTTTGTTTGGTCCGGTTATAAGTGGGGGGAGATCAAAGTGGCTCTAAGGTTGACTGAGTTCAGAAACTGCATGAAAACATGGTCACAGTTGATTTAGCAAGTAGGGTAGTATTGTCGGAACATTACAGACAAATATTGATACATTGTTAAGAAAGTATTGTGTGCACTGTGCATGCAACACCAACTTCCATACATGAACACATACGTAAATCATATAGTAATTATGTTTTGCATTAACATCTGTGTGGCCAGATGTCTTTAATAAAAAACCGCTAAAGCAGTAAAAGTACGCAACAAAAAAAACCGCACAAAGTAGTTCTGCTATTATTAGATTTTTTTTATTTACATGATAAAAAAATGGAACCCGCCACAAACCCGCACAATCCCGCCTTCTAGCCGATGTTCAAACAAACCAAAAAAAAAAACACTGCTTAACACTAATATCCATGCAAACATAGGTGATTGTATGATGAGCACTTTACACAACAGTTCAGTTATAATTGAATCAAAATTATGGTGTGCACTTTACACAACAGTAACACTTCAGTTATACTTGAATCAAAATTATGGTGTGAAAATCTTACCGAATCTCAACCATTTTGTAAACACACAACAACCTTCTTACCATCATTACAATAATAAGCTCCTCTCTGGTCAAACCATTGCTTGCTAGGAGACCCATTGCGTCAAAACATGCATTGATCTTAGACAATACCATGCATGAGATCAGCGAGTCCATGCATTAAGACCCCCCCCTTCCCCCACCCCAACATGAACATATCAACAAATCTCTATTATATTTGTTTTTTTTTCCTCAAGTATAGGCCCATCTGACAAATACGAAAAAAACGTGTAAAAGACACTGTGTTAGTGTGTTACCAGTGTTGAAAGTGATTAGCGGTATTAGCGCGTACATAAAAAGAGTATCTCAATTTCATTTTACGTTTACTCTTTATAACTGATAAAAATTAAATTAGTGGAGCAGTTAGACCTTTAGTAGTCAGTTAGAGCAGTTAGACCTTTAGTAGTCAGTTAGAGCAGTTAGACCTTTAGTAGTCAGTTAGAGCAGTTAGACCTTTAGTAGTCAGTTAGAGCAGTTAGACCTTTAGTAGTCAGTTAGAGCAGTTAGACCTTTAGTAGTCAGTTAGAGCAGTTAGACCTTTAGTAGTCAGTTAGAGCAGTTAAGAGCAGGGGTCACCCAACACCCGGGGCCGCGGACCACTTACTGTCCGTGGATCGAATGGTACTGGTCCGGCCAAGAAACATTAAATTACTTTCTTTTTATTTACTGCGGTGTAATTCTCTACGGATTATGCGACTTTCATAGGACGAGAAATATTCAACGTACCCCCTCCCCCCAGAGGCGTAGCGAGGGGTGGGCAAAGGGGGCATTATGCCTCGGGCGCTACACACAAAGGGGCAACAAATGGTATATTTTACCTATAATATTATATAATGTTCGAATTGGGGGTGGGGCGCTAAAAAGGTATTGTGCCCCGGGCGCGAGTTAAGGTCGCTACGGCACTGTCCCCCCTCTCGACTTCCCCACTATCCAGCGGGCCGTAGTGAAATTGTCAAAACGCTTACCGGTCCATGGCGAGAAAAAGGTTGGGGACCACTGAGTTATAGACCTGCATAAAATAAGAATAATACAATTCCTTCTGCAACAGTGATAGTCTTTGTTTCGGGAATTCCTGAATTTATTTTTTCCTTGAGTAAATTTCATCGCATGGTTAGCTCTGAATAGTGAATACATAAGAATCAACCAAAAGGTTATTCCCCTTAAAGAACATACAGAAAGAACTTTTCTCAAACACACAAACAGATTAAGATTGCTTGAAGCACCGGGCCCTTTAGAGAAGAAAGTGAGACAATGAAGACAAACATCAAAGGCCCTAATTTGATGTTTTGCTGGGTTCATCAGCGGCGGCACTAACGATGAGTACCCCCCCCCCCCACGGCTAACTCCATTAAATTCACATCTGCTCTTATTTATACCATTGTTTTTTTTTTTTGCCAATTCTTTCCTCTGTGGAAAATAGAAATTAAATACAAATATTTTTGTGACAAATAAGTAATTAAAACAATAAACGAATATCAAAATTTTAAGGAGAAGAAATTAAATTAATGACCGTTTTTTTAGGCTGATTGCTGTTTTTTTAAGCAATACAATTATAACATGTTGTTTGGTTAATACACTAAGACTAGTTGGGCAGCTCATTGATAATTTCTAGTTATCATTTTGATTAAAAAAACATAATAACAAAGCTCCATCGACCGAATGATTTTCAAGTGGTGAGCAGGAATGGAGCAGGGATCTCTTTAAATCAACCGCACACCAACTCACAAAAACACGTCACGCCCACTCACAAAAACACGTCACACCCACTCACAAAAACACGTCATACCCACTCACAAAAAAACGTCACGCCCACTCACAAAAACACGTCACACCCACTCACAAAAACACGTCACACCCACTCACAAAAACACGTCACGCTCACTCACAAAAACACGTCACGCCCACTCACAAAAACACGTCACACCCACTCACAAAAACACGTCACGCCCACTCACAAAAACACGTCAGTGACGTCACGCATGTCAACAAAAAAAAACAAAAAAGAAGAAAACAAAAACAATCGTCTGAGTTCAGACAATCCGAAGATCGATCAGATTCCACTCCTACTTTCTCCCCCTCCCCCCTAACACCCCCCCTCTCACCTTCCAGCCCCCCCCCCACCCCTTAACTCCCATCGCTGTGCAACTCACGTGCCAATCTACCGTTATCTGTTGATCAGTCTTATCGCTGACATGGACTTCTGCTCATCTGTGGATATCGAAGTACTTTCTGTCAGTAGGGGATATCGAAGTACTTTCTGTCAGTAGGGGATATCGAAGTACTTTCTGTCAGTAGGGGATATCGAAGTACTTTCTGTCAGTGGGGGATATCGAAGTACTTTCTGTCAGTAAGGGATACCGAAGTACTTTCTGTCAGTAGGGGATATCGAAGTACTTTCTGTCAGTAGGGGATATCGAAGTACTTTCTGTCAATAGGGGATATCGAAGTACTTTCTGTCAGTAGGGGATATCGAAGTACTTTCTGTCAGTAGGGGATATCGAAGTACTTTCTGTCAGTAGGGGATATCGAAGTACTTTCTGTCAGTAGGGGATATCGATGTACTTTCTGTCAGTAGGGGATATCGAAGTACTTTCTGCTCATCTGTGGATATCGAAGTACTTTCTGTCAGTAGGGGATATCGAAGTACTTTCTGTCAGTAGGGGATATCGAAGTACTTTCTGTCAGTAGGGGATATCGAAGTACTTTCTGTCAGTGGGGGATATCGAAGTACTTTCTGTCAGTAAGGGATACCGAAGTACTTTCTGTCAGTAGGGGATATCGAAGTACTTTCTGTCAGTAAGGGATATCGAAGTACTTTCTGTCAGTAGGGGATATCGAAGTACTTTCTGTCAGTAAGGGATATCGAAGTACTTTCTGTCAGTAGGGGATATCGAAGTACATTCTTTCAGTAGGGGATATCGAAGTACTTTCTGTCAGTAGGGGATATCGATGTACTTTCTGTCAGTAAGGGATATCGAAGTACTTTCTGCTCATCTGTGGATATCGAAGTACTTTCTGTCAGTGGGGGATATCGAAGTACTTTCTGTCAGTAGGGGATATCGAAGTACTTTCTGTCAGTAGGGGATATCGAAGTACATTCTGTCAGTTGGGGATATCGAAGTACTTTCTGTCAGTAGGGGATATCGAAGTACATTCTGTCAGTAGGGGATATCGAAGTACTTTCTGTCAGTAGGGGATATCGAAGTACTTTCTGTCAGTAAGGGATATCGAAGTACTTTCTGTCAGTAGGGGATATCGAAGTACTTTCTTTCAGTAGGAGATATCGAAGTACTTTCTGTCAGTAAGGGATACCGAAGTACTTTCTGTCAGTAGGGGATATCGAAGTACTTTCTGTCAGTAAGGGATATCGAAGTACTTTCTGTCAGTAGGGGATATCGAAGTACTTTCTGTCAGTATGTTGAGCTCATAATCAGGGCTAATGGAGTGCTTGAAGAAGTTGAAGTTGGTGCGTCGCTCCGCGGCCTATTTTATTTTTACCATAACTAAAATATTTAATTTGTTTGATTCTATCTATTTAAACAAAAAAACTATATAATGGACTAGACTTTCATTGCCAAACGGCCTATATGTTATTTTCTATTACATAGAACCGAGCGGCAATCTTGTACAAAACTTGCAGCTGCTCATATCAGAGCGTCGCTTCGACTTCGGCTGCAAGAGATTAGGTGACCATGGGCACCTGTTGTTTCTGCCACGCCCACTCTGTGACCATGTAACTTCCTGTTTTAAAATGTGGAGGAGTTGTGGACCCACATTATATAAATTAAGCCCCAAAAACGTCTTCATTTTTGATACGCAAGATACTTACTACCTGCTGTTCTGTACATAGAACTAATCAGTCCAGAGCAAAATGCCGGGTTTCTATAGTCTTTGGGCCTATTTCACATCAGGGACTGTCATTTTGTAAAAAAAAAACAACAACTGTCAGGCTGATATTTGCATTATCTTAGTCCTGTATCGATACGCTTGTACATGAACATGATTTACAAAGTTATTCGGAAGAGAGGGAAGAGAGGGGGGGTGAAAGAGAAAAATGAACAGTAGTAATACCTAGATATAATTCGTCAGTTTTATACATGGATAATAAGTCAGTTTCAAAACCTGTTTTAAATGTGCCATTTCCCACCTTCTAAAGCTCTTAGATATGCCGCCCTCCCCGTAACTATGTACCTTATAATTTTCAGAATTAAAAAAAAATGGATTTGTTCACTGAATGAGGTCTATATAAAAAGGTTTATAAAGAAGGAAAACGTATTGTTGAATGAATAGGTTTAGTATGTAGAATAACTGGGAAATTGTTTAGGACACTCTCAGCACGTACATTTTTAAAACAAACAATATAGAAAAATATTTCTTTATGTTGTGTCCCACCCACCCCCACCCCATTGAACAATATAACAACACCCCCCCCCTTACCCCTCTTTCAGTCAGGCGTTGGCTTCACGTTGGGAAAGAACACTACTGAAGGCAGGGCTGCCGCATAGAGGAGGCACTCAAAACACATGATACATGGTGAGCCCTCTGTAGCATGCTTATTGTTTAGTGAACCCCTCCCCCCCCCCACTCACTGTAGTAACAACCAACCCCCCCTCCGACTATAACATTGGTTGTTGTTTATTGACCATCTACTGTAACATTGGTTGTTGTTTATTGACCATCTACTGTAACATTGTTTGTTGTTTATTGACCATCTACTGTAACATTGTTTGTTGTTTATTGACCATCTACTGTAACATTGTTTGTTGTTTATTGACCATCTACTGTAACATTGGTTGTTGTTTATTGACCATCTACTGTAACATTGTTTGTTGTTTATTGACCATCTACTGTAACATTGGTTGTTGTTTATTGACCATCTACTGTAACATTGTTTGTTGTTTATTGACCATCTACTGTAACATTGTTTGTTGTTTATTGACCATCTACTGTAACATTGTTTGTTGTTTATTGACCATCTACTGTAACATTGTTTGTTGTTTATTGACCATCTACTGTAACATTGTTTGTTGTTTATTGACCATCTACTGTAACATTGTTTGTTGTTTATTGACCATCTACTGTAACATTGTTTGTTGTTTATTGACCATCTACTGTAACATTGGTTGTTGTTTATTGACCATCTACTGTAACATTGTTTGTTGTTTATTGACCATCTACTGTAACATTGTTTGTTGTTTATTGACCATCTACTGTAACATTGTTTGTTGTTTATTGACCATCTACTGTAACATTGGTTGTTGTTTATTGACCATCTACTGTAACATTGTTTGTTGTTTATTGACCATCTACTGTAACATTGTTTGTTGTTTATTGACCATCTACTGTAACATTGGTTGTTGTTTATTGACCATCTACTGTAACATTGTTTGTTGTTTATTGACCATCTACTGTAACTTTGTTTGTTGTTTATTGACCATCTACTGTAACATTGGTTGTTGTTTATTGTTTATTGACCATCTACTGTAACATTGGTTGTTGTTTATTGACCATCTACTGTAACATTGTTTGTTGTTTATTGACCATCTACTGTAACATTGTTTGTTGTTTATTGACCATCTACTGTAACATTGGTTGTTGTTTATTGACCATCTACTGTAACATTGTTTGTTGTTTATTGACCATCTACTGTAACTTGGATTGGTTGATTTGTTTATTGACCATCTACTGTAACATTGTTTGTTGTTTATTGACCATCTACTGTAACATTGTTTGTTGTTTATTGACCATCTACTGTAACATTGGTTGTTGTTTATTGACCATCTACTGTAACATTGTTTGTTGTTTATTGACCATCTACTGTAACATTGGTTGTTGTTTATTGACCATCTACTGTAACATTGTTTGTTGTTTATTGACCATCTACTGTAACATTGGTTGTTGTTTATTGACCATCTACTGTAACATTGTTTGTTGTTTATTGACCATCTACTGTAACATTGTTTGTTTGTTTATTGACCATCTACTGTAACATTGTTTGTTGTTTATTGACCATCTACTGTAACATTGGTTGTTGTTTATTGACCATCTACTGTAACATTGTTTGTTGTTTATTGACCATCTACTGTAACATTGTTTGTTGTTTATTGACCATCTACTGTAACATTGGTTGTTGTTTATTGACCATCTACTGTAACATTGTTTGTTGTTTATTGACCATCTACTGTAACATTGGTTGTTGTTTATTGACCATCTACTGTAACATTGTTTGTTGTTTATTGACCATCTACTGTAACATTGTTTGTTGTTTATTGACCATCTACTGTAACATTGGTTGTTGTTTATTGACCATCTACTGTAACATTGGTTGTTGTTTATTGACCATCTACTGTAACATTGTTTGTTGTTTATTGACCATCTACTGTAACATTGTTTGTTGTTTATTGACCATCTACTGTAACATTGTTTGTTGTTTATTGACCATCTACTGTAACATTGTTTGTTGTTTATTGACCATCTACTGTAACATTGTTTGTTGTTTATTGACCATCTACTGTAACATTGGTTGTTGTTTATTGACCATCTACTGTAACATTGTTTGTTGTTTATTGACCATCTACTGTAACATTGTTTGTTGTTTATTGACCATCTACTGTAACATTGGTTGTTGTTTATTGACCATCTACTGTAACATTGTTTGTTGTTTATTGACCATCTACTGTAACATTGGTTGTTGTTTATTGACCATCTACTGTAACATTGTTTGTTGTTTATTGACCATCTACTGTAACATTGTTTGTTGTTTATTGACCATCTACTGTAACATTGGTTGTTGTTTATTGACCATCTACTGTAACATTGGTTGTTGTTTATTGACCATCTACTGTAACATTGTTTGTTGTTTATTGACCATCTACTGTAACATTGGTTTGTTGTTTATTGACCATCTACTGTAACATTGGTTGTTGTTTATTGACCATCTACTGTAACATTGTTGTTGTTGTTTATTGACCATCTACTACATCTACTGTAACATTGGTTGTTGTTTAACATTCTACTGTAACATTGTTTGTTGTTTATTGTGTTGTTGTTTATTGACCATCTCTAACATTGGTTGTTGTTTAACATCTACTGTAACATTGTTTGTTGTTTATTGACCATCTACTGTAACATTGGTTGTTGTTTATTGACCATCTACTGTAACATTGGTTGTTGTTTATTGACCATCTACTGTAACATTGTTTGTTGTTTATTGACCATCTACTGTAACATTGGTTGTTGTTTATTGACCATCTACTGTAACATTGGTTGTTGTTTATTGACCATCTACTGTAACATTGGTTGTTGTTTATTGACCATCTACTGTAACATTGGTTGTTGTTTATTGACCATCTACTGTAACATTGGTTGTTGTTTATTGACCATCTACTGTAACATTGGTTGTTGTTTATTGACCATCTACTGTAACATTGTTTGTTGTTTATTGACCATCTACTGTAACATTGGTTGTTGTTTATTGACCATCTACTGTAACATTGTTGTTGTTGTTTATTGTTTGTTGTTTATTGACCATCTACTGTAACATTGTTTGTTGTTTATTGACCATCTACTGTAACATTGGTTGTTGTTTATTGACCATCTACTGTAACATTGTTTGTTGTTTATTGACCATCTACTGTAACATTGGTTGTTGTTTATTGACCATCTACTGTAACATTGGTTGTTGTTTATTGACCATCTACTGTAACATTGTTTGTTGTTTATTGACCATCTACTGTAACATTGGTTGTTGTTTATTGACCATCTACTGTAACATTGTTTGTTGTTTATTGACCATCTACTGTAACATTGTTTGTTGTTTATTGACCATCTACTGTAACATTGGTTGTTGTTTATTGACCATCTACTGTAACATTGTTTGTTGTTTATTGACCATCTACTGTAACATTGGTTGTTGTTTATTGACCATCTACTGTAACATTGGTTTGTTGTTTATTGACCATCTACTGTAACATTGTTTGTTGTTTATTGACCATCTACTGTAACATTGGTTGTTGTTTATTGACCATCTACTGTAACATTGGTTGTTGTTTATTGACCATCTACTGTAACATTGGTTGTTGTTTATTGACCATCTACTGTAACATTGTTTGTTGTTTATTGACCATCTACTGTAACTATTGTTGTTTATTGACCATCTACTGTAACATTGGTTGTTGTTTATTGACCATCTACTGTAACATTGGTTGTTGTTTATTGACCATCTACTGTAACATTGTTTGTTGTTTATTGACCATCTACTGTAACATTGTTTGTTGTTTATTGACCATCTACTGTAACATTGGTTGTTGTTTATTGACCATCTACTGTAACATTGTTTGTTGTTTATTGACCATCTACTGTAACATTGGTTGTTGTTTATTGACCATCTACTGTAACATTGGTTGTTGTTTATTGACCATCTACTGTAACATTGTTTGTTGTTTATTGACCATCTACTGTAACATTGTTGTTTATTGACCATCTACTGTAACATTGGTTGTTGTTTATTGACCATCTACTGTAACATTGGTTGTTGTTTATTGACCATCTACTGTAACATTGGTTGTTGTTTATTGACCATCTACTGTAACATTGTTTGTTGTTTATTGACCATCTACTGTAACATTGTTTGTTGTTTATTGACCATCTACTGTAACATTGGTTGTTGTTTATTGACCATCTACTGTAACATTGTTTGTTGTTTATTGACCATCTACTGTAACATTGGTTGTTGTTTATTGACCATCTACTGTAACATTGGTTGTTGTTTATTGACCATCTACTGTAACATTGTTTGTTGTTTATTGACCATCTACTGTAACATTGTTTGTTGTTTATTGACCATCTACTGTAACATTGGTTGTTGTTTATTGACCATCTACTGTAACATTGGTTTGTTGTTTATTGACCATCTACTGTAACATTGTTTGTTGTTTATTGACCATCTACTGTAACATTGTTTGTTGTTTATTGACCATCTACTGTAACATTGGTTGTTGTTTATTGACCATCTACTGTAACATTGTTTGTTGTTTATTGACCATCTACTGTAACATTGGTTGTTGTTTATTGACCATCTACTGTAACATTGGTTGTTGTTTATTGACCATCTACTGTAACATTGTTTGTTGTTTATTGACCATCTACTGTAACATTGGTTGTTGTTTATTGACCATCTACTGTAACATTGGTTGTTGTTTATTGACCATCTACTGTAACATTGGTTGTTGTTTATTGACCATCTACTGTAACATTGTTTGTTGTTTATTGACCATCTACTGTAACATTGTTTGTTGTTTATTGACCATCTACTGTAACATTGGTTGTTGTTTATTGACCATCTACTGTAACATTGTTTGTTGTTTATTGACCATCTACTGTAACATTGGTTGTTGTTTATTGACCATCTACTGTAACATTGGTTGTTGTTTATTGACCATCTACTGTAACATTGTTTGTTGTTTATTGACCATCTACTGTAACATTGTTGTTTATTGACCATCTACTGTAACATTGGTTGTTGTTTATTGACCATCTACTGTAACATTGGTTGTTGTTTATTGACCATCTACTGTAACATTGTTTGTTGTTTATTGACCATCTACTGTAACATTGTTGTTTATTGACCATCTACTGTAACATTGTTTACTCTTTAGAGACACCTCCCCACCCCCCCCCATCCCGACCTCTTTTATTTCAAAATATCTTCCCCTGTCAGGGCGTTAATGGCACAAAATTATTTTTGTTCACACAGATGTTTCAAGCACTGGGTCAGATTATCATCTACACGTGTTAAGCCGCCCCCCGCCCCCCCCCCCCCATCCTCCCCCTCCCCCCTACCCCTTTCGACCTTTTTGACAGGACACTGGTAAAATATTTAGTCCACAATGTTTAAATTATTCACAGTTACAGCTAATTTGAAATGTATTATTCCTTTCCCAGTGAGGCTAGGCGGTGGACCGAGCGCTTGTGTCCAATGTGCGGCGGGGGGTGGGGGGTGAGCGCCTTCTTTGCTCACGACAAAAAGCGTTTTGTTTTGTTTCCGATCTGTGGCTAATGAATCTCATATCGCGCCCGCCCCCACACCCACCATATCTTCCTCAGGCATCCGGCCTGGGGCATTGGCCCTAGTTGTCAGCCCCTTAAGCACCGCCTCTGAGACACACGCGACCTTCTACACTATGTAGGTCAAGGTGGCCGTGGCCAATATTATGCCATATGAATCGCTCGGTCTCAGCTGTGTGTGTTCGTGTGTTGGATAATTTTGACCTGGTATGACACTAGATCAGACAAGGGGCAACTATGGCCCTCAAGCCACGTATGGCCCGTTTGATCCGGCCAGGGCAATGCATTTTAATTTAAGTTAGTTCTTATTAGTTCAATAGTTAGTTCTTATTAGTTCACTAAAATTCCCACCCATTTTCTCTCGATCCGGGCCATTCTGTCTCATTTCTGCTGCTGGTGAGACATTTTCGTTAAATTTATTAATTCAATGTGACCGCGATTAAAAAAAAATTGCCCACATTTGAACGCGTGATACTGACTGCACACATGTGGCTCGGAAAGAGGGGGGTGTGGAGGTGGGGGGGGGAGGCGGGGTTGTTTCCAAACAACACCCTAATGGTGTTAAAAAAAACGTTTGTTTTGTTTATTTTAATCAAATAATACACGTACGAACGATGGATTATTGAACGAACATAATGGCCGCAAGGTTGGGGGCGGGGTATGGAGGAGCAATGGTATGAACTACTAATTGATGATACAACATGAGAATGACAATATTTCAATTATATATACATATATACATATAATATTTAGAATAATAAAACTGAATGTGGCCTTTGTCCGGGATGAGATGTTACTTTTCGGATTGTAAGCCGTCACGAAAGTAACTGCACAATAATAAACTTTTTCATTAGTGACTTAAATAATCTAAGAGCTAAAATCTCATTTATTACAGGGACTTAAAAAAATATAAAACCTATATCAATGATAAAAACAAGCAAATAGTTAAGTTTTACATGGATATTGAAGTTTTGATTTGTGAAAGTTCTAAACGTGCTAAAAGCTGCAGCCAAAGTGAATATAAATTGAAGTCTCCTAGAAAGTTCTAGATTTACCACCACAATTATGGAGGTATTAATACACACAAGTTTAGATTTACCACCACAATTACTGAGGTATTAATACACACAAGTTTAGATTTACCACCACAGTTATGGAGGTATTAATACACACAAGTTTAGATTTACCACCACAATTATGGAGGTATTTATACACACAAGTTTAGATTAACCACCACAATTACGGGGGTATTAATGCACACAAGTTTAGATTTACCACCACAATTATGGAGGTATTAATCCACACAAGTTTAGATTTACCACCACAATTACGGAGGTATTAATACACACAAGTTTAGATTTACCACCACAGTTACGGAGGTATTAATACACACAAGTTTAGATTTACCACCACAATTATGGAGGTATTAATACACACAAGTTTAGATTTACCACCACAATTATGGAGGTATTAATACATACAAGTTTAGATTTACCACCACAATTATGGAGGTATTAATACACACAAGTTGAGATGTACCACCACAATTACGGAGTTGAAAGATATAAAAGTTTATTGTAACACCACAATTACGGAGTTGAAAGATATAAAAGTTTATTGTAACACCACAATTACGGAGTTGAAAGATATAAAAGTTTATTGTAACACCACAATTACGGAGTTGAAAGATATAAAAGTTTATTGTAACACCACAATTACGGAGTTGAAAGATATGAAAGTTTATTGTAACACCACAATTACCGAGTTGAAAGATATAAAAGTTCATTGTAACACCACAATTACGGAGTTGAAAGATATAAAAGTTCATTGTAACACCACAATTACGGAGTTGAAAGATATAAAAGTTTATTGATCTTATAAGATTTTTTACGTACCATAGTGAAAAAAAAAGCTGCATGATATAGATGCACTTTCACTTTATATAAGTATTTGAAATCTATTGATTTTACATAAGGAGCGATTTTAAACTGGTTCCATAGAACACAACATCTGAATTTATTGGCGCAACAAATCTACATATGAAGAAATGAAGCATGGAATGTAATAATGAAATAATTTAACTGTACTTTAACTATAGGTGTAATGACGGGCATCAATACAGATTTAATACAGATCGATGGAAACACAAACACACACACACTCCCACCACACACACCGACACAACACACAACTCCAACCACACACCGACACACCACACACACTCTCCCCACAGATACACACACCACACACACACCACCCACACACACCACATCCACACAACACTCCGACACACACTCCACATTCATACACACGCATACACCAAATACACACCACATCCACAACACTCCACATTCATACACACCACACACACAATCACACCACACACACCCACACACTACATCCACACACACTCCCATGCACACACCACATTAATACACACGCACACACCACACACACACCACATAAACACACACCACATTCATACACACGCACACACCACACACACACCACATAAACACACACCACATTCATACACACGCACACACCACACACACACCACACAGACACACACACACACACTACATCCACACACTCTCCACATTCATATACACGCACACACCACACAACCACACACACTCCCAAACACACATCACATTCATACACTCGCACACCACACACACACCACACAGACACACACACCACATCAACACATACACTCCACATTTATACACACGCACACACCACACACACACTCTCACCACACACACCGACACACCACACACAATCCCCCACATACACTCCTACACACACACTATATTCACACACACGCACACACCACACACGCACAACATACAGAAGGACCTCTGCCAGAAATTCTCGAGCTCCTCTCAAACTGACAACTTCGGTCCCTTCCACTCCTGTTATCCCATTTTCTAGCTAAATAAATAATACATTCTAAAAACCACTGGCCCCCGAGTCTTGGACCCCCCCCCCCGACAAGAGGTACCCCTCCCCTCCGCTAAAACATTCACACATATTTTCTGGCATTGGGCTCAAGGCACAGGAGAGATATTCTCAAAATTTACGATTTCTTTATGATAGAAAAAGAAAACTTATACTGTAAAAATAATAATATTAAAACCTATTTTTAATTACACATAGAACAAAGTAAATGATACAAATCAAAACAGGAAACAAGGTGAGATGTCATTATTTTTCACCAACGTACTGCTTTAAAACACAAGTAAGTCAATTGGAATATATTGGAATACATAACTGTTTAAACTATCTAACACAATGTTTCCCAGCCATTTTGTGCCACGCCTCTCCTAAGCCTGTATACAATATTTTAAGCCCCCCCCCCACGCCCCTCTTCCGAATGTAAAATACTCAAGCTAAAACATACTATACAGTTTGTTTTAAAATTTTAGACGAACTCATTTTGAAATGGCCCAAATTACACCCCCCCCCACCTCAATACTTATAAATAAATCACATGGCTCCCATGTGGACCGCATGCAGGGGGGAAACACTCAATTATTTACATTCTTTTAAAATTGAAGAAATATATTTTAAAAAAAGGATTAATAGTACATTTTGAAGAAATGGTTTAGGCTCGGCTAGGCTGTGGTGGGCGGATGCTTTGGCAATAAGTAAATAGTTCAAACTCTATTAAATCATCCACCAGTTCGATGGGGAAACGTGACGTGAAAACAATAAAAAGCTCTGAAAATGTATTGAGTCGACTGAAGGTCTTTAGTTAAACAGCTGCTGGGACATGGATCACGCCAATAACCTATCCCTCGGTCTGCCTGCCTTATTACTACTACCTGTCTGTTTTTTAAAGGTATGCCTGTCTCTATGTCTGTCTTATTCCTACCTGCCTGTTGTTTAAAGGTATGCATGCCTCTCTGCCTGTCCTATTCCTGCATATCTGCCTGCCTATCTGCATGCATGTCTGTCTGCCTGCCGTATGCTTGCCTTAAACAAACATGAATTCTCTATTCTTTTTGTCAGTCTGATTTCTGTCATAAACTATGTTTGTCTGTAAGTCTGTCTGTCTAATTTCATGTCTTTCTGACTGCTTTTATATCTTTTTGGAGAATATATTTCATCATTATACATTAGAAAGAGTCAAATTAGCTCACTTTCTGCTGTATAGTACTCACATACTACTCTAGACGAATGTACTTTGTTCAAATCCTGTTAGTGCACTACTATACAATATATTTCAGTGCACTACAATACAATATATTTCAATGCACTACTATACAATATATTTTAGTGCACTACTATACAATTTTTTTCAGTGCACTACTATACAATATATTTCAGTGCCTTACTACACAATATATTTCAGTGCACTACTATACAATATATTTCAGTGCACTACTATACTATATATTTTAGTACACTACTATACAATATATTTCAGTGCCTTACTATACAATATATTTCAGTGCACTACTATACAATATATTTCAGTACACTACTACACAATATATTTATGTGCACTACTATACAATATATTTCAGTGCCTTACTATACAATATATTTCAGTGCACTACTATACAATATATTTCAGTACACTACTACACAATATATTTATGTGCACTACTATTCAATATATTTATGTGCACTACTATTCAATATATTTCAGTGCACTACTACACAATATATTTCTGTGCACTACTATACAATATATTTCAGTACACTACTATACAATATATTTCAGTACACTACTACACAATATATTTCTGTGCACTACTATACAATATATTTCAGTACACTACTACACAATATATTTATGTGCACTACTATACAATATATTTCAGTGCACTACTATACAAAATATTTCAGTGCACTACTATACAATATATTTCAGTACACTACTATACAATATATTTCAATGCACTACTATACAATATATTTCTTCAAGGTATGTGCCCATTCAGAATCATACTCACATAGAAACAAGCAATTAAGCCTGTTCCATTCTGGACACAGGACGTGTTAGCGCATTTTCGTATTATGTATCAGTACGTATGCTATCTTTCAGTAAATATTTGTAAATTTTGGAAATGTTTATAAATTCAATTGTGTAATGCATATATTTGTAAAAAAATTATAGAGACGTTTCTTTATATTTGAAAAAAAATTATTGTCTCTTAAATCTAACTACAAGTGGTTTGTGGTTACTGAAATAGGACTCATAATTGAAAACATTCTAATATTTAGTCATTTAATCGTCCGAAAACTCCGTCAATTGTTGCATAGCTCTGATACTTTAAATTAAACTCAGAACACAAGCTTACTATGTCAGTGATGAGTTTCTTAATAAATCTTGGTGAAACTACGTGCTGCAGTATTTCGCACCAAATGAACGGGTTATTGAACGTACAAGGTGTATATATAATATATAAGCCCCTTAGGAGCCCTGAAGCCCGGCCCTCAGAGGTCCTATCGCGAAATGAACTTTTGATGTACACATGACAGGCCAAGACCTACAAAATGATATATACATCATGGGTCTAGGACTTATAGTTGCTGAGATATAGCGCTCCTTTATTAATATAGCTTATATAGTAAAAAACGGTACTAAAGCCCCTTTTACGGCCCTGATAGGTCAGATCGCGAAATGGAGAAAAGTCATTTCTTGGCAGGCCAAGACCTACAAAATGATATATACATCATGGGTCTAGGACTTATGGTTGTTGAGATCTAGGGTGTACACGGACAGACGGACGGACAGACAAAACGGGGACAATAGAGCATTTTTTTTTTCGAAAATGCTCTAAAAAAAAAGACAGACAGGTAGCATCAGATGGGTGATATACCATTTTCAATTTCATGGCATTTTTGCGACATTTCGATGTAGGCCTACATACTACCAATGTGTGAAATACAAACTGAAGAAATCAATTTAATCAAGAACCAGGATGTGGCTAACTGATAGACTCCAAAAGGTCATGAAAAATGTTCCAGCTGACAACTTCCGGCACTATGCATTGTTAGCGGCAAGTCATAGCTATTAATAATGCATTCAGTTTCGTCTTGCTTGATACACGGGATAGGGCAGACGTGTGTGCCACAAATAAGTCCGTGACGGTGTTGAAATGGAAAGCACGGTGATTCTCAAACTTAAGGTAAAAAAATTTTTTTTAGTTGTGTTGAATATCAAATTAATAATAAACTGACCGAATGTTGGTAAGCATGAGAAATTACAGCTCTCTTTCACTTCAAGTTACAGAATTAAATAATAGTGGGTTAGGAAAGGATACATTTTAGAACCTCTTCATTAGGGCGATAAGAACTCAACAGGCGTTGGATTGTTCTTGAAATAAATCAATGGGGCGGGGGCGGGGGTTACGACCAGAGTTGGACCCCTGGACAGGTCAGTGTTTTGGTCAATTTCAACCATTGTCTATGTGGTGAGCCATTTTACTAGATTTGGGGCTCTGGACAGATCAGTGTGCTGGTCAATTTTATCCGAGATCATTGTGGTGGCCCATTTAGTCCGAGTTGTGCCTCTGGACCTAGTTATGCACGTATTTTCAATTCAGTAGACACACACATATATATATATATATATATATATATATATATTGATGTATCCGCACCTCGTTGGAGAGGGTTTATGTGATAACTAGTAAATAGGCCAGGTACCCAGACCGGCTATTAGGCACGCAGTTGGAGTTGAAAATGGTGATTCGCTTACAACACCATATCATTGACTAATCTTAATTCGTTCATAATATTTTAAAGGACTCTTTCTCAATAGTTCTTTTTTTTATAATTTATCAATTCTCTTTCACTTAGCCCCACACCCATCCTTCCCTCCCTCGTCCGCCCGTCACCCCCTTCCACTCAAGACATGCCCGAATCGCAGTAGGTCTCAATGTACAAAATTACAAAAAGGGGCATTTAGTATAACTGCATGTTCTTAAAACACCACCCACCTTCCACTCAAGACATGCATAAAGTAAAAATTCACGACAAAGAAGAGATATTAAATACTCACTACCAATAATAAGAAATCTGTAAATGTGTGCAGTTGAAGAAGAAATAGTAAATACTCACGACGAAGAAGAAATATTAAATAATCATTAATCACGACAAATAATTGATAAACAAACTGCGCACCAAATATACTCGCATTTAATAATTTTGGAATTCCCCAGACTATTTTTATACTGGCGCTCTGTTTTTTTTTAACTCCGCGAAGGTGTACTCTATCAACTCGTGCGGTGCCGTGTATTTATAACGTGCAGACATGTGGCTTTTATTGCCATGAACATCCTTTACACCGCACGGTGTGAAGGTCTGTTAAACGGTCCACCGTCTATGTTAGCCGATTATGTATATAGATAGATACTAATTATATGTGAAGTAGTTTACTTAATGACGGGCATGTAGGAGATCGTTTAATGTGTTATCTCGTTTGTGCCTGCTCGCTGCTTATCTGTGTGTGGTGAGTTTGTGTTGGCATGGCAACCACAGATGAACAAATATAATACGGTAAAGTAGAGACTATACCTAAATAAAAAATAAAGAAAAGAAGAGACTTTGAACTAAATCAGAGGTTTAAATAAACTTTTCATTTATCAATGCTTATTAATTGTAAAATAGATAAATAGACCGCTTGCAGATAACGCCTTTTGCCTAATACCGCAGCTCATTCTGAGCAAATGGTGTCGAAAGGAAAAAAAAACACAAACTCCCATTGAAACATATGTAAATTTACCTCCACGCATTTCAAAAGTATTAAACTTCCTTAAAAGCACTATTTACTTGTTTGTATGTTAATTGGCAAGTCTCTACTTTATGGTCTGTGTTACGGGTCCTTATAATGAAGATACTTGTAAAAGGTGTAATAATTCAGACAACTCAAATTATGAAGTTAACTCCAGTGAAGTCACATCAACAATCATTTAATACTTGAACATAAACCGACATAAAGGTGAATCCATGAGGAGTACAATAGCAAACTGTAAATATGCATCCATCTACATAGATGCCCAAAGCTAGACTCTACTAATACAGACATCTGCATCCTATGATGCACAGAGCTCGACTGATTATAAAACAAACCATGTGCTCCCAACTGTCGGTTTATTATACGTCATTTGTACCAAATGACGTATACACTAAAATCTACAATAAACTACAACACAAGATGGCGGAATGACGCCATAGCTACTACGGTGGGCGGAGCCTAGCGAATTGCGTCATCAAGCTTATACTATATTAGTTCTCCACAGTCTAGTTCATTTGAAAGCTCGGACAGGCTAAATAATAATTATTTTTACCAAAAATATTGACCTGATATGTTTGGGGTCGTGGAGTGTAGAGCGCTCGACTGTCGACCGAATGGTGTCCCGGGTTCGACACTCAGTGAGAACCTTGGGATTAGTTCAGGTCCTGATGAAAGTCCCCCAAGTCCACCCAGATTTAAAATGCGTACTTGACTTTAAGTTGAGGGAGTAAAAGCGTCCTGGCGTCCTGCTCACCACACAATCCTTTCATATACCGAGGTTACTGTGACAGATGAATTCTTCACTTCATCTGCCCCGATGAGCCCATAGGGGCTTAAGCGAATTTTTTTTTCTGTTTATAATAGTGTGTTATATAGTCTATATAACTTAAAACTTACTAATATTTACAATGGTTTATCAAAGTAACTGTTTTAATTCCGTTTATTTCATGAATTGATCGAGTGGTTATAATAGTTCTTTGTTCCTAAGCCCATCTTTGTTTAATATTTTCCTTTTTATCGCAGTTATTTCGATTTTCCGTTATTTTTTTCTCTTACCGTAATATTACGATAATTACGTCTCGATATTTTCGCCAATTCTAATTATGCCGATTTGGACAATTATAAACACACAGTAAACAAAGAGAAGATATTTACTACATTTTAATGTTGTCCTATGTTTCAAGATGTGATGTTACGCATAGAATTCAACAGTGAAAATACTGTGAAAGTGGTACCTTGTAGAAAAACCGTCATACTGATGTCATTACCCGCAAAT
>JAGDYQ010000080.1:3786344-3796882 GCA_021962125.1 Bulinus truncatus
CCCACTTAATGCCTAGTTTCACATTTAATGTCTAGTTTGGTATTTTAAAGTCTAGTTCATCACTTAATGCCTAGTTTGACATTTAATGTATAGTTTGGCATTTTAAAGTCTAGTTCACCATTTAATGTCTAGTTTGACATTTACTGTCTAGTTTGGCATTTTAAGGTCTATTTCACCACTTAATGCCTAGTTTGACATTTACTGTCTAGTTTGGCATTTTAAAGTCTAGTTCACCACTTAATGCCTAGTTTGATATTTAATGTCTAGTTTGGCATTTTAAAGGCTAGTTCACCATTTAATGTCTGGTTTGACATTTACTGTCTAGTTTGGCATTTTAAAGTCTAGTTCACCACTTAATGCCTAGTTTGACATTTAATGTCTAGTTTGGCATTTTAAAGTCTAGTTCACCATTTAATGTCTAGTTTGACATTTACTGTCTAATTTGGCATTTTAAAGTCTATTTCATCACTTAATGCCTAGTTTGACATTTAATGTCTCGTTTGGCATTTAAAGTCTAGTTTGACGTTTAAAGAACATTATTATTTGCTTGTTAACTATACGCCAGTGGTTTTCAGACTTGTGTTCGCGGACCCGGTCTGGTGGAGGTTGAGAATGCAGGGCCGGTTTTTTTTTTTTTTTGCTTTGGGCCTAAGGCTTCGTCTGGCTCGTATCTAAAAAAAAAAGGAGCCTAAATTAGCGAATGAAATGACAACACCATTCAACTGTGAAATGTATCATGTCCTTCTTCCCCCACTTAGCCGGTGCTAGCTAGCTATGTGTGTTTCAAGAAGAGGCTGAAAGTTATTCAGATTGCTGACCGTTGTCTTGTCTGAGGTAGCGGCAAAAAAAAAATCACCGGGACCCTTAAAATCAGATGCAGGAGGGCAGTTTTTAAATGCTCTAAGCCTACATGTTCTTATTATTAGTCTGATGGTTCATCCATTAACAAGGGCGTACGGTGTAGGACTCAGTGTGGAGCGAGTCATCGAAATAACGCACAGTAAGTGTTATTTAAAAAAAACAAAACCTTTGGATTTTGCTGCAGATGCTGCTCTACAAATGGTAAGCAGTCGCCTCACTGTATCATAGCAAGGTGACGCCCCTGATGACCCCCCCCCCCCTCTCTGTATCATAGCACGGTGCAAGTATTGTTGAAACTTGTGGAAAGTACATTACGACACCAAAAGTGGTCAAAGGGTTTTAAAAAAAATAATAATGAGGTAAAAAAATACTAGTGTCTGACCATCAGACAATACACAGCAACTCCCAAGTCACTTAAGCCAGAAATGGGCGAATTACGGCCCAGGGCCAAGTAGGCTTGTTTAGCTATTTGATCCGGCCCACGATCTCATTCGTTCACATACGATTTCTATTTTCATGTAAGGACCAATATCCATTTGCTCCTTATCTATTTGCTCCTCATCTATTTGCTCCTTATCTGTTTGCTCCTTATCTATTTGCTCCTTATCTGTTTGCTCCTTGTCTGTTTGCTCCTTATCCATTGCTCCTTGTATTTGCTATATACTTTGCTCCTTATCTATTTGCTCCTTATCGAATTGTTATATGCCTTAGCTGTAAGTCAGTCTAAGTGGACGGGTATGTACTATAAAAAAATAACATGACCAGTGGTTGATTTGTTTATTGAATTAAACTTTATATGAATATTACAAACAATAGTATAATTATAAAAAAACAAACCAAGGAAGCGAGAAGTTGTACACGATTTATTAAAATCAGGGTTGTCTTAATAAATGGGGGTTTGTTGGGTGGGGGGGGGGTCATATACAAATTAGCCATTTATATTTCATAGTTTGTCTTATAGGCGACCCCTCCCCCACCCTCTACACAGTCACAGGTTGCGCCAACTATGTGGTTGTGCGCGCTACTATAAAAAAAGGTGATTACATTCCTTTTTTTTTTTTAATGCAGCATAACAATATATAAATGCACTAAACGAAACGTGTGCACTCTGTTGTAATGCATGCGCGCGCACCGCTTAGAGGTAACACTGGTCAAAGGAGCCCCGGAAACAATTCGCTTATAAGTTAAATAAAACTGAACACAGGGCACACTGTCTCAACTGACCTGTCAGTATCTCTGATCTCCTCATTGACCTAGATGTTTGACCAACATATTGATTGTAATTGATCAATTTCGATAAACGCAATATAATATAAGGCCTAATAAGTAGTCTAGCTGTTTGACCCTGCTTGACCCATGACAGGGATCATACAAAACAAAAATTTACTCATATGCGTATGAATGGATTGGGACGGGGAGGAGGGGGGGGATAGGGGTGGAGTAAAGCCAACTAAAAAAAAAACGAGGTTGGTCATTGCGTCATATAAAACCTTCTTTAATGTATTTGTCTATCTCTGATAAAACCTTCTTTAATGTATTTGTCTAGCATCGAGAAATCTGATAAAGCATGTTTTAAAGTCCTCTTTCTTTAATGTATTTGTCTATCTCTGATAAAACCTTCTTTAATGTATTTGTCTATCTCTGATAAAACCTTCTTTAATGTATTTGTCTATCTCTGATAAAACCTTCTTTAATGTATTTGTCTATCTCTGATAAAACCTTCTTTAATGTATTTGTCTATCTCTGATAAAACCTTCTTTAATGTATTTGTCTATCTCTGATAAAACCTTCTTTAATGTATTTGTTCGTTAGTGAAAAATAAAAATTAACCCCCCCCCCCAGCTGAAACATTAGTGTATTACTGTGTGTGTGTGTACATTAGTGTATTACTGTGTGTGTGTACATAAGTGTATTACTGTGTGTGTACATTAGTGTATTACTGTGTGTGTGTACATTAGTGTATTACTGTGTGTGTGTACATTAGTGTATTACTGTGTGTGTGTACATTAGTGTATTACTGTGTGTGTGTGTACATTAGTGTATTACTGTGTGTGTAAATTAGTGTGTGTGTGTACATTAGTGTATTACTGTGTGTGTGTGTACATTAGTGTATTACTGTGTGTATGTACATAAGTGTATTACTGTGTGTGTGTACATTAGTGTATTACTGTGTGTGTACATTAGTGTATTACTGTGTGTGTGTACATTAGTGTATTACTGTGTGTGTACATTAGTGTATTACTGTGTGTGTGTGTACATTAGTGTATTACTGTGTGTGTGTACATTAGTGTATTACTGTGTGTGTGTACATTACTGATATCAACAACAAAAAAACACTGCCCCCACCCCCACCGCAGTACCTTACGACTGTGTCGTCCCCCCCACCCCCACCCCACCTCTCTCTTTCCAGTGGCACTGCGGTTTGTTCCATTAGACGTCGGCCTTTGATCTCGTGCCGCGCATCTCCACCGGATGAAGTAGCCCGGAAAACTGGCTCAGATTAACGATAATCCCCTCACGTCCGGTTTACCGAGGATTATTGCAGTGAATCAGGTACCCTGTCCGGTACAGGACGCTGGGGCGACATATACGGACACAAAAAAATAAAGTAGTACGTCGAAGACACTAATAGAACAACAGTAGCAACAACAACAATATATACACACAGACAAACAAACACATGTTAGCATACTAACTCGTACTCGACACGTACAGGCTCACACACACACACACACATAAACTCACGTATATATATATATATATATATATATATATATATATATAAAGACTCACCTAGTTACCCACAAATAAGTTTACACACAAACACAGCCACATATACACATGATCACTAACACACACTGTCTCCACACCTATGTGCCACATATATTCAGTGCGCATACAGCCATATATTTATTCAGTGCGCATACAGACGTATATATTTAGTGCGCATACAGCCGTTTATATTCAGTGCGCAGACATCCGTATTTATTCAGTGGGCGTACAGCCGTATATATTCAGTGGGCGTACAGCCGTATATATTCAGTGGGCATACAGCCGTATATATTCAGTGCGCATACAGCCGTATATATTCAGTGCGCATACATCCGTATTTATTCAGTGGGCGTACAGCAGTATATAATCAGTGGGCGTACAGCCGTATATATTCAGTGGGCATACAGCCGTATATATTCAGTGCGCATACAGCCGTATATATTCAGTACGCATACAGCCGTATATATTCAGTGGGCATACCGCCGTATATATTCAGTGGGCATACAGCCGTATATATTCAGTGGGCATACAGCCGTATATGTTCACAAATAACCATAAAGCTGATGTTGTGTTTTTGGTTTTTTTATAACTCTCTGTTGACCCTATAACCTCAAAGGTCCATCAGAACTAATGGCGATCCTGTGGTCATTCTTCAAATATGATAGTGTTGCAGTGATGTCCATTTTTTTAATAAATATTTACACAGATAAGGATTATGTCCCAAGGCGTCCAGTACACTAAGGGCATCGTCTGTGCTGTGACAGGGGTTGCCGAGGCACGAGCTGGTTTTTCAAAAAAGTACACAACATTCTCAAGAGCCGAAGTACTGACATTTTATATCAATATTTGATGCACGAAATTAACAAACAAACAAACAACAAAACAACAACAAACAAACAACAACAACTACTACTGGCTCATTAGGAGCCACTAGTAACTCATAGAAGAGGCGCATGCTGCTCTATGAGCCACCTTTGGGCGACCACTGGCAACTATTAATTTCATTTCGATTTAATTTGATTGTATTATTTCAGTTTTTATCTCTCTATTAAAAATATTTAACTTTAAACAATTCCTGCGATTTTAATTATGATCTTATAATACTGGATTTAATATTTCATACATTTTTCTTATACACATCTCTGTATTAAATAAATATACCATTATTATAATTATGTTAAACCAGTGGGAAATTTAATTTATTCATACGTTTCTTCTTTTAAAATGTATTAACGATAGCGGTCATACAAAGATAGTAGTCATATAACGATAGCAGTCATACAAATATATCAGTCATACAAAGATAGCAGTCATAAAAGATAGTAGGCATACAAAGATACCAGTCATACAAAGATAGCAGTCATATAATGATAGCAGTCACACAAAGATATCAGTCATACAAAGATAGCAGTCATACAAAGATAGAAGTCATACAAAGATAAGTCATACAAAGATACCGGTCATACAAAGATAGCAGTCATATAATGATATCAGTTACACAAAGATATAAGTCATACAAAGATAACAGTCATACAAAGATAGCAGTCATACAAAGATAGCAGTCATACAAAGATAGCAGTCATAAAGGCGACAGTCATGTTCTGATTAGCCAGAGATTTGTTGTGTCCGGTATAGATAGATCAAAATGTATAATAAGTGGCGTATTTTAGAATTTTGGGCGCCCGGGAAGGACTATCTAAATGCCGCCCCCAATGACTATGCCGCCCCATCCAGTTACGCCACTGTGTATATATAGTTATGAAACTATGTGCACTATCTCATCCACTTGGATTGCAAGAAGTCCCATCATTAAGGTCAGTTTAATAAACCTGATCATTCCTCCCCACTCATATATATATATATATATATATATATATATATATATATATATATATATATATATATATATATATTAGGGTGATTCAAAACAATCTGGTAAAAAATTAAATTTTGAATTTAACTGTGGGCACCCCCCAATATATGACAAAAAAATTCAGTACAAATTTTACATTTTTTGGACAATATTAAGAGGGTACTACCGCCATGTTTAGTTTTAACAAATAATAACAAAGAAAAAATCAGTAGATTCATTACCAGTGAAACAAATCTAAAGCTATTTTACTTGTTTAATAAAAAATATACAAACAATTAAATTAATAGTTAAAATCTCCGTTCAACTGCACCAATGTTGACTTGTTCCTGTCTGGGCAGTTCTGTCTATACTGCTTCACAACCATCAGCAGGAACTGTTTCTGTTCTTCATTGTTTGTGTGAATTTTATTGTACTCTTACATAAGAGCTACTCCAAGTTCAGCTATGTCATTCACAACTCTGAGAGAGGATAGTTCAGCCTTTGCTTTTTTGAAGGTTTCATTGGTCTCCCAACTATCTGGATCACTGCTCAAAAATTCAGATGACAGTCCGAAAATGGGAAAAAAAGATAGGTGTTATTTGAAACAAAATCATCAAGTTCTTTGAATTCTATCAGAGATTGATCAATTGTTGCTTTTTTCAACGAGCCAGGTAAACCATTTGTTTTCAAATATTTCACTATTTTCTGTTTTATGTCAAGTGGTAATACATCCTCAAAAAAAGCCAACAAGTTATTCTGATAAATACCAGAGGTGTCTTAGAAATTTTTCCAAAGCCACCGCTGAAATCTGTGAATCAGGATAGCTGCAAGCAAATACATAAATGATACAATAAGTTTTATAATAACAATTTCACTATTCACTTGGCACATTACATTAATTAGTCCAGCTAATGTTAACCCTAACTCTAACCTTTGTAGGCTTTTGATAAGCCAGAGATCATTTCGAGGAGCTGAAAAGGCTGATGGTGCTGTAAACCAGGCTCTTGTGTAAATTCTTGTGGAAAAAATACATATGTTTCTGAGACCCCGTTCTTCTTTTGCCGTGAGTCGAAATTGGGCCCGAAATAGCCATATTTTGATGGCATATATGGCTTTGGCCATCCACCTAGCACGATGAAGTCCAGCTGGTTGTTTAAATGATATACCTTTTGCTGGAATTCTTCCAAGATAAATTATGACTAAGTCAAGTAGCTTTCGGTAATCGTCACGAGGTTGAAAAGTTGTGAGCTGTTTTTGTGCAAATTCTATAATTTCTTCAGCAATGTCAACAACGACTGATGTACTAGACTCATTTGTTAAAACAGTCTGAAATGTTTATTTATCAATGAGTAGCCAGTGTTCTCTAAACCGCTTGAAAGATTGCTATGTCTGGACTTGAGAAAGGACCAAACATGCTTCACAATGCTTCCAACAGAATTTCAAGCATACGATGACAGGCCAGTCACAACATTTCCTTCTGCATCTTTCGCTCCAGTAGGACACATGCTCCATTGAATTTTGCTCTACTACTGGACATCTTCATTAAGCTAGTTGAAACGATTTTAAGAGATAAAATACGAACATTTAACAGAGTGATATTATAATATTTGATTTTGTGTAAACGCGGCCAAAGAAATTAGACAAAAAAAATTAACAAAGAATAATTAAGGCAGAGATTAAAATTAACTGAAATAAACAAGAGTGGCATTGTATCTTCACATTTCAATAAAATTAATAATATGTTTTGGGCATAGTCAGGCAGTCACGTTATTACCAACAGGGGTAAAATAATTGAAATTTGTAAAATTCACAACGTGGTAGCAACCATTCAACATGTGTCAAAATCAATAAACATTTTACTAATTTATTTGTTCATATATTGGAACATTTTTAGATGGTGCCTCATGAAAAATTCAAAACTTCATTTTTTTGAATCACCTAATATATATATATATATATATATATATATATATATATATATATATATATATATATATATATATATATATATATACATTTCTTCCATCCTCTCTCCTAACTCATTTACTTATTGAATCAGGTTGTGGTGGTCTCTCTCTCTCTCTCTCTCTAGAGATAATTGGCCGCATCTTATGCTGGAACAGTTAGTCCAAATATCTCGCACATGACTTACTCTCTGACCCCATATGACCCGCGCCCCATTCCTCACAGCCTCCTCCTCTTCATTTCCTCCCTCCCCACACCCCTCCCTCTCCCCCCCCAGCTCCTAAAGAAGATGGAGGTGATCTCACACTCACGTGAAAAGGCCGTAGCCGACCAAACTCCAGCAAGTCCCTTTTTATCTTCGGCGGTAGAATACCTTTGAAGTTTTGTGCCAACAACTTATCTGTGTGTGTGTATGTTTGTGTGTGTACTGACAGTTTTGTGAGTGAGCTGGTATCCCGTCAAGAAGTGAGACGACACCCGCGCGTGCAGTTATGGGGGTGAGAGGGGTGGAGGGCAAGCATGCTTGATCACGACGGCGACAGGGTGAGGTTTAGGTTGGTCAAATAAATGGCAGCACCTGATGAATATTTTGACAAGGGTGTGTGTGTGTGTGGGGGGGGGGGGTTACAACTTAAAATTAAAACAGATATTCACTGACAAATTACATGACGCGTCAATTTAATTAGTCAGTCATTAAAAAAAAAAAAAAAAGTGAAACTTCAATTTTTTTTAGTTTAATTTTTTTTCTTATTCCTAGGGTGAAGAAATTTGGTATAACCATAGAACTGACAAACTAAATATCTGGTATAACCATAGAACTGACAAACTAAATATCTGGTATAACTATAAAACAGACAAATAGAAATATCTGGTATAACCATTGAACAGACAAACTAAACATTTTGGGCGAATACTGTTTAGGTGAAGCCAAAGCTAAACTGGACTTTATGATATAGTAAGTGAATAATCTAGAACAATGTTAACTGACTTTAAAGCAGGGTCCTATAGACCTACTAAAATGGACATGTTACAGCTTAGAGTGAGTGCCCTTCTAAAGACCAATTCAATTAGAGATACGTGAGTCTACCACTAAACACTAATCTAAGCTAGACATAAGGTCGAAAAGCTCTGCTATTGACCAATGGTAAATTAGGACAACCATAAGTGACTGTTCTACTCAAGATCAATGTAAACAAAACATGTGCACACACTCGCGGCTATTAAATCATCTAATGACCAATGTAAACTAGACATAAGTGCACACAGTCGCTGCTAATAAATCAGCTAATGACCAATATAAACTAGACATAAGTGCACACACTCGCGGCTATTAAATCATCTAATGACCAATGTAAACTGAATATGGGTGCAAACACTCGCGGCTAATAACCATTCACGACCAACATTAACGGAGTCAATCAATGTAGTCGTTTGAAACTCACAAAAATAACGACCATCATTGCAAACTGTCTACTCTATGCAAATGGCCAAACAATCAGCAATATCACACCTATCCTTCCCAAACCGCCTAACAATCTTCAATCACCAATCATCTACCAGCCCTACTACGTTTACGCCGCATTGCTCACCAGTTAGAGATTTGAAGCTTTAAGTAAAATATAACCCAAGCCGGACCAGTCAGAACAAAAGACAGAAGATCCCTTCCCCCTCCCAGCTATTTTCTATTTTACTCCCGCCTTCTGCTGAGGTAATGACCACAGCAGACTCCCGCCTCCTCACCACACCCAACCCTTCCCACAACCACACACTTAATCAGTCAGTCCAGTTCTATAGTCCAATCTGTCAGCACAGTTTTAATAACAGATCATTCAGTCCAGTGGCATTGTGTCTGGGAGCTTTTATCTTCTGATCATAAAAACTGTTGAGTGACGTTAGTTATATTGGTCAGTGTCATATAAATTTTTGCTGTCTTTATTTTAACATTAATTCGATCATCATGATGATTAAATTAGTTACAACATCATAATAACTGATGTTAGATGGTTGCAACATCATATTGACTGTTGTGCATCTAGGTACAACATCATATTGACTGTTGTCATCTAGGTACAACATCATATTGACTGTTGTCATCTAGGTAACAACATTATATTCTTGTTATCATCTAGGTACAACATCGATATTAACTGTTGTCATCTAGGTAACAACATAGTATTGACTGTTGTTAGCTATCTAGATACAACATTATATTACCTGTTGTCATCTAGGTACAGCCTCATATTGACTGTTGTCATCTAAACAATATATTATATTGACTCCGTCGTCATCTAGGTACAACATCATATTGCCTGTGTCATTTGTTGTCATTAACTATTCTTGTTCCATCCCCATACTCGCCATGTTCCTGCAGTGCTATGATCTGTGTCAAACATATAAAATCAAGTACCTATAACGTGTGTCCATGCAGAATATTCTGGATAGTCACCACCCTCATAACATAACCTACACCTTAACACCAGTACACCACAGGCAAGCAATATAATTCAAAATCTTATATGCCAGTTATCTGACCTTTTAACTTATTCATTTGAAGCACAGAATATAAATTATAAGAAAATACTTCTACCAATGACTAAAAAATGCGCCAATTGTGACATTTTCCTTTTTTACATTTGTAGTAGCGTACACTATTGAATAATACTAAAAATATGGCGGCTTTCGGAATAAACTATTTAAATTTATTTTATTTTCGCCAGAAATAGACAATATAATCAAGGGTATGCTAAAGTTATGCATGAACAAGAGCAAACACTGACCATGCTAAGTGGTCATCTTTTAACTAACAACCATTAAATGGATACAGTATTCTTAGTTAAATTTAGGTCATTACACACACAAATTCGTTTATATCTTTTTTAATTTGTTTAGAGTAATTTCTTAATTTATGATGACAAATTAATATGTCCATATTCACTTCATTACTCAATACTTGCAACCAAACTAATTAATGGTGAATGGGGCTATATTTTATTCAGTGTTTTCTAAGAAGTATTTATTTTTATGGGATAAATAAACATATTTTTTATATATATTCTTCTGGCATGTTTGAAATAACATGCTAACCTAA
>JAGDYQ010000080.1:3797382-3815703 GCA_021962125.1 Bulinus truncatus
AAATTATGTAAGTAGTGTGTCATTTGTCATATCTCTGGGGGGAGGGCATGCTTTTCGTGTCCAGCCCCTAGGTCACCCATTATTTGTCCGGAAACTGATATTTTGGATCTCTGTGTCCTAATAATATTTTTTATCCATATTGCAGCTTAATTGCATTTCTAATACAAATGGAATAAAAACCGATGCTCGCTCTGGTATGACTCCCTTATGGTGTCACTTGCTAGGAGACGTTCTGCTTTTGATCTTGGGACCGTGACCCCCGTAGGGACTTTGCTGTTGTGCTCTCAATATGTTTCAGCGGACATGGAGGAGCCAAGCAAAAGCACCAAGGTTATATGTGTAGCGATTTCTTTTTTTTTTTCAGCTCTAAGACTGCAACCAAAAAATTAAAATGTAAGTTAAAGTTGAAGAATAAATTGTACATTAACCCATATTTAACTTTTTTTTTACAAGTACTGACCATGCAAGTACGAGTACAAGTACCCAGGGTTCAATTACGATTACAAGTATCCAGGGTTCAATTATGAGTACAAGTACCCAGGGTTTAATTACGAGTACAAGTACCCAGGGTTCAATTACGATTACAAGCACCCAAGGTTAAATTACGATTACAAGTACCAATTGTTCAAATACGAGTACAATTATCCAGGGTTTAATTACGAGTACAAGTATCCAGGGTTCAATTATGAGTACAAGTACCCAGGATTAAATTACGAGTACAAGTATACAAGGTGCAAGAGAAAGTACTCCGAAAAAATGTACCAAATACATGTACTTGGTAATATACGTATGTCTTCTCCGCCCATAGTGTTATAAAAACGCGTACGACTTTATATATTTGAGACGATAGTTGTTTTAACAAGTTTAGCAATTTAACTTTTGTTCATATGATTACCACCCCAGGCAGGTGTGTAGATTTAATCAACATAATGACGTTAATATCCGATAGCCTGATCGGCGATAAAATTACGCCTGGACGGCTGGACCACCGACCGATGGTCAAATGACAATAAGTTTTCAATGTGGGGGGAAAGAAAAAAAAAACTAGAAATGAATGCAACGGATGGACATCGGAGGTCTGATGAAAGTTTTGAGGATGAAGTTAATTGAAATATGTGACGTTCTGCCCTGGGGATGTTATCCAGGCTTGCAACAAGTGAACGTCGAGATCAAAGGTGTGGAGAGTGTGTGTACCCCCGGGGCTGATATCACCTACCAGGATATTCTGGGGAGGGGGGGAGAGTATTCTATACGCAAGGTAAAAAAATTGATTTTTTTTTTAAAGGGACCGTAGGTGAAAGAAGCAAAGGGTTGGGGGAGAGGGTTGTAGAGAAGAACATGTTGATATCCAGGTGGTGGTCTGGATGTTTTATCTTTTGAAAATGTCACATTGTCATTAGCCATCGCTATTTTATTTGTTAGTTTGACTGGTTTTTTTTTGGGATCCAGTAAATTTGTTGAATATAAATTGTGTGTTGTAATTGTGTTGAACGGATTCTATATATAGACTACATAATAATTATGGGTTATTGTTCATATGATGTTTTTTTTTATATGCTCTTTTAATCAGCCAATCAGGTGGTTCACAAAACTTGTTACACTTCACGACCCAATTAGAAACTGATTTTCATTTGGTGAGACATATATTGGCATAGTGAAAAATATCACCAAAAAAAAAAAACGCCAAAAAAATTATTTGTATATATTCTCCAAAAACATTTTAGGATATCCACTTCAAATTATCCACGTGGGACCACCACCAGTGGGTTGGGGGACCACCAGTGGGTTGGGGACCTCCAGTGGGTTGGGGGACCACCAGTGGGTTGGGGACCACCAGTGGGTTGGGACCACCAGTGGGTTGGGGACCAACACCAGTGGGTTGGGGACCACCAGTGGGTTGGGGACCACCAGTGGGTTGGGGACCACCACCAGTGGGTTGGGGACACTAGTGGGTTGGGGACCACCAGCAGTGGGTTGGGGGACCAACACCAGTGGGTTGGGGACCACCAGTGGGTTGGAGACCACCACCAGTGGGTTGGGGACCACCACCAGTGGGTTGGGGACCACCAGTGGGTTGGGGACCACCAGCAGTGGGTTGGGGGACCAATACCAGTGGGTTGGGGACCACCAGTGGGTTTGGGACCACCGTGGGTTGGGGACCACCAGTGGGTTGGGGACCACCTGCAGTGGGTTGTGGACCACCAGTGGGTTGGGGACCACCTGTGGGTTGGGGGACCACCACCAGTGGGTTGGGGGACCACCAGCAGTGGGTTGGGGACCAACACCAGCAGTGGGTTGGGGACCACCAGTGGGTTGGGGACCACCAGTGGGTTGGGGACCACCACCAGTGGGTTGGGGACCACTAGTGGGTTGGGGACCACCAGCAGTGGGTTGGGGGACCAACACCAGTGGGTTGGGGACCACCACCAGTGGGTTGGGGACCACCACCAGTGGCTTGGGGACCACCAGTGGGTTGGGGACCACCAGTGGGTTGGGGACCACCTGCAGTGGGTTGGGGACCACCAGTGGGTTGGGGACCACCACCAGTGGGTTGGGGACCACCAGTGGGTTGGGGACCACCAGTGTGTTGGGGACCACCAGTGGGTTGGGGACCACCACCAGTGGGTTGGGGACCAACACCAGCAGTGGGTTGGGGACCACCAGTGGGTTGGGGACCACCACCAGTGGGTTGGGGACCACTAGTAGGTTGGGGACCACCAGCAGTGGGTTGGGGGACCAACACCAGTGGGTTGGGGTCCACCACCAGTGGGTTGGGGACCACCACCAGTGGGTTGGGGACCACAACAAGTGGGTTGGGGGACCAACACCAGTGGGTTGGGGACCACAACAAGTGGGTTGGGGGACCAACACCAGTGGGTTGGGGACCACCAGTGGGTTTGGGACCACCGTGGGTTGGGGACCACCAGTGGGTTAGGGACCACCAGTGGGTTGGGGACCACCAGTGGGTTGGGGGACCACCACCAGTTGGTTGGGGACCACCAGCAGTGGGTTGGGGGACCACCAGTGAGTTGGGGACCACCAGCAGTGGGTTGGGGACCAACACCAGTTGTTTGGGGACCACCACCAGTGGGTTGGGGGACCACCACCAGTGGGTTGGGGACCACCAGTGGGTTTGGGACCACCGTGGGTTGGGGACCACCAGTGGGTTGGGGGACCACCACCAGTTGGTTGGGGACCACCAGCAGTGGGTTGGGGGACCACCAGTGAGTTGGGGACCACCAGCAGTGGGTTGGGGACCAACACCAGTTGTTTGGGGACCACCACCAGTGGGTTGGGGGACCACCACCAGTGGGTTGGGGACCACCAGTGGGTTGGGGGACCACCACCAGTGGGTTGGGGACCACTAGTGGGTTGGGGGACCACCACCAGTGGGTTGGGGACCACCAGCAGTGGGTTGGGGGACCACCACCAGTGGGTTGGGGACCACCAGCAGTGGGTTGGGGACCAACACCAGCAGTGGGTTGGGGACCACCAGTGGGTTGGGGACCAACACCAGCAGTGGGTTGGGGACCAACACCACCAGTGGGTTGGGAACCCCCAGTGGGTTGGGGACCATCAGTGGGTTGGGGACCACCAGCAGTGGGTTGGGGACCAACACCAGCAGTGGGTTGAGGACCACCAGTGGGTTGGGGACCACCAGTGGGTTGGGGACCACCATCAGTGGGTTGGAGGACCACCAGTGGGTTGGGGACCACCATCAGTGGGTTGGAGGACCACAATCACCAGTGGGTTGGGGACCATCACCAGTGGGTTGGGGACCACCACCAGTGGGTTGGGGACCACCACCAGTGGGTTGGGGACCACCACCAGTGGGTTAGACCATCACCAGTGGGTTGGGGACCACCACCAGTGGGTTGGGGACCACTCTTTGAGAACAACTGATCTAGACCTAATCCATTAAAATGATGAGATATTCATTCCTTGACAAAATATCATCGTCTTTCTGTTTTTAGATATGACTAAATAAGTCAACTAGGAAACCACATAGAGCCCCCCACCCCTACCCCCACTACCAAACGGCTCGTTTCAAGGGATAATTTATGTTAATAGGGCCATGACATGCTTTTCCCCTGCCCCCCCTCCCCCCTTTCATCCAATATCTCTGAAAAGATGTCCCCAAAGAACGAAAAAACTGCTCAGATTTATAAATGTTTTTGCTTAATTTTTAAAAAGTGTGATTGTTCATTTACTGGGATCTCACTTCAAAGTTCTGTCTGTCCACCTATTGGGATCTCACTTCAAGGTTTAGTCTGTCCACCTATTGGGATCTCACTTCAAGGTTCTCTCCATCTATTGGGATCTCACTTCAAGGTTCTGTCCATCTATTGGGATCTCACTTCAAGGTTCTGTCCACCTATTGGGATCTCATTTCAAGGTTTAGTCTGTCCACCTATTGGGATCTCACTTCAAGATTCTGTCCACGTATTGGAATCTCACTTCAAGGTTCTGTCCACCTATTGGGATCTCACTTCAAGGTTTAGTCTGTCCACCTATTGGGATCTCACTTCAAGGTTCTGTCTGTGTGTCTGTCCATCTATTGGGCATCGAAGATGAAAAAAATCAAACCATATCGAGACTGATTCATAATAACGCGAGACCGGAATGTCGTTTGGAGGGGGTGGGAGGGGCGCATGTGCAGTTGTGCACATAAAGTCAAGCTGATAACAAACGCGTTGACTGCTCGGTGGAGATAATGACAGGCAATGTTATTTCGCCAGTTGTTGGTGCCAACTGCAACATGATTCCCATACTACTAAGTGACACTGTGAGTGTGTGTGTGGGGTGGGGGGGAAGGTAGGGGGTAAGGGGAGTCAATTTTTGTTTTGTTTCACAGGTCTCAACTAACAAGAGGAGGTATTGTACTATTAGATGACGGTTAGATTTTTTTTTTTATTTTTAATCTTCATGGACTGAAACAATAAATTCATTCTCTTAGGTGATATTAAACACTCTGCAGTCTGCTAGTACTCGTTTGTGGGAGGGAGGGGGGTGGGGGTGGAGAAGTGGATCAGAGTAGTAGCACGTGAATACCATGGTATTGTTTCTCTTCCGGGTCAGTGGATTTGGCCAGTGTGCGATACAAATCTGTTAAGGGTGAGGGGAGGGAAGAGGGTAGGCTCAATGCTGGTGTTGGTCAGTATATCTAGGAAGTTCTGAAAGTCAATTTTGTTGACTTAGACTAAAGTAATTTATTGCATAAATCAAGACCGATGAAAAGAAAAAAAAATAAGTTACGTCTCTTTTTTTTTGTTCATGTTCATCGAAACATGATACGATTGGGTGTTTTGTCCGCTGTGGATTTTGTCCGGATAACCCAGCCTAGACATCCGTCTGTGTCAAAGACCGCCATGCTCTTCAGTCAGTTTGTATGTTCTTCTGTACGCATGTCTGATATTACAACAAGGATCAAACCTTATAAACTGATAGACCCCTTCCCCCCCCCCCACCGCCAGGCTATAGTCTGCCTGTCTGCACACACCCCCTCTATCTGTACGCTTGTCCGATATTCTGAGGGCATGACCATCCACACTGACCGACTGAATTGTCTGTCTGTCCATCCGTCTGTCCTTTGTGTACACTGCTCTGTTCTAGCGTGTGTCTGCCCAATCTATTCTTAGCCCATTTATACAGGAGAACCAAAAAACAGGGCCGTCACTAGGTAGTTAGAGGGTTCATATGCAGAGACTCACTTAGATGTTATGGGACCCTATGCAAAAGGGATCCCCTAGGGCAGGGGTCGGCAACCTTTTGAGACGAAAGAGCCAAAATTTACAATTTTCTCAGGTTTTAAAGAGCCACTAAAATTAATGTTCAAATATTATGATATTTGATTAGGCCGCAATTTGACATCGAAAGAGCCGCAACTTGACATTGAAAGAGCCGCATGTAGCTCGCGAGCCGCAGGTTGCCGACCCCTGCCCTAGGGAAAAGGGATCCCCTTGGCAAATTGGGCCCTTGGCTTTCGCCTAACCATCGGAACGTAATACCGTTACTCCTATACACCATGGTGCGTCGTTACCAGTAAGAATATCAGAAGCTCCTCCTTTCACGGGCACCTCAGACTTAACTCCCACGAGTTTATCTAAGAATGTCCTCCGCCGGGATTTGTTATAAATAAACCTGACCTTTAAACCTTTACAGTTGTTTTTTTTTTGCTAGGGAGAAGAGGGAGAGTATTGTGGAGATGGGACAGAATGTATATAAAACAAAATGTTTCAGAGGGGTCAGGATTTTGAGCGAAATTTGATACGTTGGACACAGCGGTCCTTAATAGATGAGTACAGATACGTAGGGAGAGAGGGGGTGGAGAGAGAGAAGAGGGAAGGCGGTCGAATTTATTGTTTTGTTAATTTACATTTGAACCTAAGTGGCTCGTGTATGTGCGTGTGTGAGAAAGAGAGACGGGGGTGGGGTGGGGAGAGAGAGGGTATCCGGACAAAAACCCAGAGGACAAAACCTATACTTTTATTATAAAATCTATTACTTGGCCCTAATTTTTATTTTAAAAAAATATAATATATAGTACCTGGATGTAAAATATATATATATATATATATATATATATATATATATACGTATTTTTAAGAGAATTATTTTTTCAAAGTACATGTACGCCAGGGGTTTTTTTGCCATGTAGCGCGCCGGATCTGCGATCCGGCACCTCTGAAATGCAACCCGGCACCTCTTATAGTTTTCTTCATTTGGTAAAATGTTAAAAACTTCAGAGATCCACCACCTCTTATTGAAGAGACCCACCACCTCTTATTGAGCAAAAAAACCCCTGATGTACGCAATAAGCTGCATCAAGCCACAGTGGTCAAAAGTCCATACCTTGTTAACTTTATATCAACATGAAGCTTATCTTACCAGGTAAAACAAACTAAAGTAACAGTTTTAGCACAAGGCCAAGACTGACCGAATCTTACTTCTACTTTTTAATTTTCATGCCAGACACACATTTTATAGATGAATGTAAAACAAACAGTATCAGACCAACAGTGGTCAAAAGCCAATCCTTTATTTAGGTAAAACAACATAGGAACATGCCTATTGATAGACTGTGTTGACAGACATGATAATATCGACAAAACATTTCCTTTACCCCATGGTCAAGATTATATATGTAGAAGTATCAATAATATCGACTAAAATTCGATCTTAATATTTGGAGGTTTTGTCCGCTGGGGTCTTGTCCGCTAGGGGTTTTGTCCGCTGGGAGTTTTGTCCGCTCGGGGGTTTTGTCCGCTGGAGGGTTTTGTCTGCTGGGTGTTTTGTCCGCTTGGGGATTTGTCCGCTGGAGGGTTTTGTCCGCTTGGGGTTTTTATCCGCTGGGTGTTTAGTCCGTTGGGGGGTCTTGTCCGCTGGGGGGGTTAAGTCCGATGGGGGTTTTGTCAGATGGGGGTTTTGTCCTACGAGAGAGGGAGAGACAGAGAGAGTTTATGCACCTGGGATAGAGTTAGTGTGTGTGTATGAGAGTGAGAGATGGGATTAATGTATGTGTGTATGTATGATTGATGTATACAGAACTTTTCGATTTTTAAAACTGGCAGTACAGGGTCTGTTTGTATTTGTTTTTCTTTCAGTGCACATTTAGTGACTTTAATTTGTACCTACAACTTTCTAAGTTTAATTATACCGTTTTTAGTACCTCGACGAAAAGCCTGCACAATTACAATGGTGGACAAGCCAAAAACTGTGATGAAAACAGCATATTATATTTGCACGAAACAATATTTCAATACGTGTAGGTAGGAGAAAGGGTAACGTGGGTTGGACGGCCGCACATGGCGCCGAAATAGGAAGGGGGTGCCGAAAGAGAGCTGTTCAATGTTTTTGCACTTTTGAGATAGGGAGGAGGGCGCCAACTAATATAACCCACACAGGGCGCCACATGAGCTAGCTGCGGCTCCGGTCTAAGTATGAAGCTGCGTACCTCTGATAAAAAGCATGAGATCGTCAACAGAACTATTCTAATTATGGATAAATTACCTAAAATCTGCACACGATTCAGAAACAATATTGAATGATTAGTTGTGGCCTCACTATGAAGGTGGGTGGGGGAGAGGCGAGGCGGTTCGCTTTTCTGCTCCCGGAAGGTGGTGGCATTGTGGGTGTTCAGTGCCGTGATACTTCAGAATACGAACTTTTTCCGCATGAGCTGTTCAAATTCTAAGTTGTTATTCAGGTTTTTAAAAAAAAATCACTTTATAAATTATTAAAAATGATATACGTCATGAAATAGTGAAAAACTTTAAAGCTGAACACTTGCTTCATTGATGTCTGGGTGTGTGAGCGTACTCCAACTCCCGAAGTACTCACGTTCCATTGACATGACGTCCATGGCCGATAGTTGAAGTAATATTTTCTATTTATTTTTTTTTTTGCTCTATCTAGAAAAAACAAGCAATTAAGCCTGTTCCATTCTGGACACAGGACGTGTTAGTGCATTTTCATGTTATGTATCAGTACGTATGCTATCTTTCAGTAAATATTTGTAAATTTTGGAAATGTTTATAAATTCGATTGTGTAATGCATATATCTGTAAAAAAAAATTTATAAAGACGTTTCTTTATATTTGAAAAAAAATTATTTTCTCTTAAATCTAACTACAAGTGGTTTGTGGTCACTGAAATAGGACTCATAATTGAAAACATTCGAAATTGTAGTCATTTAATCGTCCGAAAACTCCGTCAATTGTTGCATAGCTCTGATACTTTCAATTAAACTCAGAACACAAACTTACTATTTCATTTGATGAGTTTCTTAATAAATCTTGGTGAAACTACGTGCTGCAGTATTTCGCACCAAATGAACGGGCTATTGAACGTACAAGGTGTATATATAATATATAAGCCCCTTATGAGCCCTGGAGCCCGGCCCTCAGAGGTCCTATCGCGAAATGAACTTTTGATGTACACATGGCAGGCCAAGACCTACAAAATGATATATACATCATGAGTCTAAGACTTATAGTTGCTGAGATATAGCGCTCCTTTATTAATATAGCTTATATAGTAAAAACGGTACTAAGGCCCCTTTTACGGCCCTGAGAGGTCAGATCGCGAAATGGAAAAAAGTCATTTCTTGGCAGGCCAAGACCTACAAAATGATATATACATCATGGGTCTAGGACTTATGGTTGTTGAGATCTAGGGTGATGACGGACAAGACAGACAGACAAAACGGGGACAATAGAGCATTTTTTTTCGAAAATGCTCTAAAAAAATATAGTACAAATATTTTAATCGTTAAGTTGGCAGACAACTTGCTTAGATATGTGTATGTACTGCATGTGTGTATGTATTGTATGTGTGTATGTACTGCATGTGTGTATGTATTGTATGTGTGTATGTATTGTATGTGTGTATGTACTGTATGTGTGTATGTACTGTATGTGGATGTATTGTATGTGTGTGTGTGTACATGTATGTGTGTGTTTTGTTGTTACCAAATATATTGGAAACCAGTTAGCATTAAGTCACAGGAAATGCCAATCCAATAATTGATACGCGTTAAGAGTGGAATGACACTAAGCAATTGTTTCATAATATTGTTCCTGTATTGGTTAATGTTTTTCTTTTTTTTTTTTTGTGTTTGTGTTTACGATGACATAATTTGATACTTATTTTCTCTTGGTACAGAGTTGTGGTTCTTGAGAGGTCTACTTGTCTTGACGTGATTACGACTGCAAGTTTTTTAACAATGGGAAACAATTTTTTTTTAATTTATTTTGTAAAATACGGTAAAACATGTCATAAGTACGAGCGCCAGACACGGAACTACAATTAATAACAAAATATATTTATGAAAATCAAATTTTGAAAGCAAAAAAAAAAACGAAAACATAAGTATAAGTATTTAAAAAATGACAGATTTAAATACACATGTATATATATCAAAATTTATGTTGCAATACCAACAAATATGTTCACGAAATTCTAACATGGGCGTCGCTTAAAAAAACATGACGGCGCTCCCGAAAAGTTATAGAGGGAATCATCTTGAAACTAAACAAAAATGTCCCTCCTGTCGAAGAGCCTATACAAGTTCTGCATCCCCCGCCCCCCTTATAAAAAGACCGCCATGCACCAGACGATAAATTAAACTGCAGAAATCGGGGAATTGTGTTGTATTTTTTTTTTGTTGTATTTAACATTGGTAGTACACGCCCATGTAACACACACTGACTCAGGAAAGTATTTTAAAGAGAATAATAACAATCGAACAATAAGGTCCGTTCAGGTGAAATCACGTGTCATCAGGGTACCATTAGTCTGCCTTGAAGACATGGACAGTCCTTTAGAACAGCGGCGTATATAGGGCTCATGACGCCCGAGACGGATTCTGAAATTGCTGCCTTATTCCCTTGCCCCAAATGATAACACAAAAATAATGTAATTGAGATTACGCCCCTGGATGGCAGCAAGGGACTGCCGTGGCGGACCCCTTCCTCTACCCCCGCCTCCTCTACTCTCCCCTCCAATTAAAAACTTCACTGCTTTCGTAAAAAGATCAGTGACAAAGGATACGACATGAGTTTGTCAATCTCATTCCTATCCACACTTAGCCTAGTTGTTCAGTGTCTTTTACACTAACTGGACAACCTTTGGATGTACCCTCCATGCAGCCCCATAGCGTGAACATTCTAAAGCAGGGGCCAGGCATTCTACAGCAGGGGGCCAGGCAATAGCAGGGGGGGGCAGGTAATATATTTTACTAAGTAGAACAAATAAGCGGGGGGAGACAGACAAAACGCAGGGGGGGGGGGCGGCCCCCATGCCCCCCTGCCTCCGCATGCTACGGGTCTGCATCCATGGACTCACAGCCAGAGCCATAGTTATCTTTAGTCCCTGCGATTCAATCCCAAAAACTTGCACAGGGCGGATCAAACTTACAAATCTAACAACAAAAAAAGAACCATCACTAAATCGCCAATCTTGGTTTTAGTAACGATTCCAACCCCCCACCACCCCAACCATCTTCTCATCTTTACATCAGAGGCGTAGCGAGGGTTGGGCAAGAGGAACATCATGCCCCGGGTGCAACTCTCAAAGGGGCGCCAAATCAAATGGTATATTTTACATATAATATTATATGATTTTCGAATTGGGGGGGGCACTAAAAGGTATTAAAAACGTATTGTTCCCCGGGCGCGAGTTAAGCTCGCTACGGCACTGGTTTACACCAATTAGAATTCTAACACAAATGTGGCGAAACTATTTCGTCAACACTGACATAGAAAAAAATATATTTAAAAACCACTTGGTGAAAACATTGACCACAATCACACAATCAAGATACATGGACTGTCAATAGATGGGCGACACGCTATAACGTGTGGCAGGCTGGGATTGGAAAAGGCTGTTGGGGGTGGTGGCGGTGGGGGGGGGACAGACTTTCCCTGAAGAAAGACACATGTCAAATTTGCCTTCATTAGTCTAACAACACTTTTACACCTTCATCATTATAGACAGAGAATTCAGAGTCAAACCAGTCTGATCTAGTTTATTTGAAAAAAAAATATTCCACCATTTTTAACTTGCATTTTCACAAGGGAAGAATTTTTTGTTAATGAAACATATCAAATGAGTTTGGTGGGTGGGGGTGGGGGGCTGTTATCTGTCCAAAAGTTCCCAGGGGCGATTCTGAATTCCGTCGACCACTGCCTCAATGAGCCGCTCACAGCGTGACCTCACAGCAACTACTCACGTTTTTCTCACAGACACTTTACAACTCTCGTACACACAAAAATTTCCTTTTGTCTTCCACATTTCACTCTCTAACTTTTCTATTGTCTGCCCATCTTTCTTTTTTTTTCCCCGCCTTTAAAAAAAAACCCACAGTTTTACACGTAAAGTATGTCTACTTCACATAACAAGCTTCAAAGTCCAAACACTTGAGTTACACCAACTATTTCCCTGAGTAGTGATTTACTTCAGTGAGTAATTTTATTGGAGGTGGAGCGGGAAAGAAGAGATGGTGGGGGAGGGTGGTGGGGTGGTGGTTTCTTTAGTGGAGTAGTGACACAATTATTATTTAATAGCAATGATGTTTCAAACAAAAAATTACCAAATATTCATTCACACTTTTCCTTTGAAAGGACGGCGTTGAGCACAGTGCCGAGCCTAGTGATTTGGGGATTTAGGGGGCTTGGCTTCTTTGGGGGCCCCTGCATGTTGACATTCGACAATATGACATGAGATAATGTACTTAATATTCAATGTAAAAAAATGTTTGTGGGCCCCCCTGAAGCTGGGGCCCGGGGGGACTTTCTAATTTGGACCCCCTCCCTAGTTACGCGTCTGGTTGAAGTTTCAGAGACAAAACCCCCAGCGGACAAAACCCCCACGGACAAAACCCCCCAGCAGACGAAACACACAGCGGACATAACCCCCAGCGGACAAAAGCCCCACTGGACCTCTCCCCCATTTTTATTATAAAATCTATTATTTGGCCCTCATTTTTATCTTTAAATGTAATACATGTATATAATAGCTCGATGAAAATATGTATAAAAATAGGTATTTTTAAGTGAATTTTTTTTTCAAAGTACCCAAATAAGCTGCATTAGCCCGTCGAGCCACAGTGGTCAAAAGTCAATCCCTTGTTAACTTTACATCAACAGGCAGCTTATCTTACAATGTAAAAAAACAAAATTAAAGGTTTTAGCCCAAGTTCAATACTCACCGTATCTTTATTATACCTTTTAATTCTCGCGCCAGACACACATTTTATAGCAGACGGTAAAATAATGGGGGTTTTGTCCGCTGGGGGGTTTTGTCCGTGGGGGGTTTGTCCGTGGGGGTTTTGTCCGCTGGAGGTTTTGTTTTACACTTAAACCACTGCATGGGACACTGCATGGAGACAGGTCTCTACAATCATCTCTTTGTCGTTTGGTTACAAATGAAGTCAATACATTTTGGCCTGTCCATTCCTTAATGGTGGCCAGGTTTATATGGGACGGCCTCTCCTATTTCGTGCTCCATCTAGGGTGCCCTGCATTCCTTTCTTTGACAATAGTGTTGGTCTTGTGTTCAATTCGTGATATCTATGCAGCTTACTCGGTCAACTGGTCTTAAACGCCCTGTCATTCTGCCTCGGCCTGCTGTGTCCACGAGTCGTACCAATAGATCACGATGGTGAGTACCAGTGACTTGCGAGCACCTTGACTTTGGGGACGAAGATAATGGACTTGATTTACCAGATATTATCAAGTCTTATTTGATCAGGACGGTCACTTCCTTATATAAATATAGAAAGAGATAAGCCGATAGACAGACATAAATACACATAAGGACATATAGACAGACAGATTGACGAATGGTCAGAGAGACGTTGGATAGATAGATAGATAGATAGATAGATAGATAGATAGATAGATAGATAGATAGATAGATAGATAGATAGATAGATAGATAGATAGATAGATAGATAGATAGATAGATAGATAGATAGATAGATAGATAGATAGATAGATAGATAGATAGATAGATAGATAGATAGATAGATAGATAGATAGATAGATAGATAGATAGATAGAACTTTTCTCTGTTGTTTCTAAACATTTTATCTGCCTCGTATTTCTTTAAATGTATTTTTGTTGCATCTGTTATACTGCAGCAGGGTCGCCTGAAGAACTACGGGTCTCAAAGAGACCACAATAGAGTCGCTATTTGTATATTATAAACGAACAAAAAATAAATATTGTAAAGAAAAAAAAACTTCTATGGGATATTAAAGCTATACCGATAGGACATTGAATTTATATCGATGCGAAATTATTTTTATATCGATGGGATATTGCAGTTATATCGATGGGATATAGCAGTTATATAGATGGGATATTGCAGTTAAATCGATGGGATATAGCAGTTATATTTTACAAAGATCTTACAATACATTTAAATTACTTTATTTGCTGTATGTGCAGCCTCTACACCTTTCGATGTTATCAAATTCTTTTTTTTTAAATCCCTCCGAAAACCGGATTTATCCCCGGGGCGGTCTCTCGTGGTTGACAATCCCAAATGAAACACGTTTCGGCAGACGATAGCTTGAAAGTGGGTGATGGGTTAATGACGCAACACAGGTGTACTGTTAGAACAAGTAAAAAGCCCATCACTGCGTCACACGTGTGTCGGATGACCATAGTACTGTTAGAAGATGTACATTGAAATGATGGTTGTAATAATACTCAAGCGAACGTTGAGAGAAAAATACGCACTGATGGACATACACAGACACACACACGCGCATGCGTAGGATCGCTGTTGACAGTTTAGGTTGACGGTCAAAATTAGTTGACCAGAAAAAACACAAATTTACGGTTGACGGACAAATGACCATACACACTTACACACGAGCCCAAATAACAATATTTCCAGGTTTACATCATCGGACCGTATGGAGAGACATTCAGGCCCGTATCCAGGTCAAAGTAGGCAGGGAGGCACCAATACCCAGCAAGGGGGCACCTTCTCATTTTAGTTACTTTTTCTTTATTTTTTCCTCTTTTACTTCTTTTTTTAAGCGGGGGGGGGGGACACTCCACACCTGGGGGGGGGGATGGAGAACTGCCATTCAGTGCCCCCCCCCCTTGGCTACGGGCTGGAGACATTTAAAAGATTGTATTATTTCCTTCTCTTGTTCTTTTTTCTTTCTCTTTCTCTGCAGTTTTGTATCTAGTAAAAGCAATTTTCTGAAGCCGAACTTGTATCAGAGATTGTCTACCCTTGAATCGACTACAACGTGTACTAGTTTGAATGGATCAACCTGAGGCTTTCAGTAAACTTCCTGGGCCCCAGGAAAGCTGACGTGTTGGTGGTGCACCATCTTCAACAAACGCCAACATTATTGAAAATATGAAAATATAAGAGCTCAGTTAGCATGGGCGCATACACTTGAGGGGCGCCGGGTATGGGGGGAATCTGGGACCCCCCCCAACCATAAGGCATATGCGGTTTTAATTATCTGCTTTACAATGACGCAGCAATTAGGGGCCAAGTTGGTGGAGATAGTCAGTGGTGGGGGGCCCAAAATTATCTCGTGCTAAACTTTGCGATAGAACGCCATTCTCCCCATGGATAAGCCCGCCCTCTTAGAATTAAAAAAATAAAGAAACCAACGAGTTTTAGTTCATACTAAATGACAACAGTAAAAATAAACAAATTTACATTTCATATTTGTTGGTTGGTTACTTCAAGAAACAATTCCAAGCAAACATTGTTCTCTGTCAATTACTTTTCCCATTTTTATACTGACAAGGGAACAACAAAAAAAGATCCAGAATGCATACAGGGTTCAATAGGTTTCAAGGTATGCCGAAGTGCACAAAGAAAGAGAGAGAGAGAGAGGGAGAGAGAGAGAGAGAGGGAGGGAGAAGGTGGGGAGGGAGAGACGATACATTTTAGACAATGTGTGGGAGAAATGTTTTATTTCTTGTTGTTTCACTAATCCCTGCTAGACGGCGGTCAGAGGCATAACTGAATCACCTGAGAAGAATATCCTTACCACACCAGATCGTGTGGGCCCAAGGTGGGTTTAAGTGACGACGCCTTCGACAACTTGATCTCGAATGCGAAGATTTAGCGCGTTTTTTTTTTTGTTCTGTGAATGTGTCTGACAGTGTGTCTGTTAGTTTCAAGGGCATGCTAGCTATTGTAGGGGGTCAAAGGGCAAACCTTATATGTGGAAAAAAAAACAACAACAGACCCACTTGCCCGATTTGACCTACTGCTGCTGAGGTCGATATGACCTACTGCTTCTGGTCACGCATATATTGGGGCCCCGAGGTAGTCTTATCTACTCACTCGCCAAGTCAGCACTCTGTGACTGTCATAATTATCAATATTATTGTGATGAAATAAGCACAAACAACCAGGGTTGTTAACAATACTCTTAAATTGTATCATCAATACCGATACTAATACTTCATGAAAATAGTATCGCCGATACCAATACAAATACTCAAGAAAAAATGTATCGCTGAAATCGATACCAATACAATACCAATACTTTTGAGAAGAAAAAAAATATTATTAAAAATATAGAGTGTAAGTTTTTCAAGTTTATATATAACTGACAGATCTATAAAAAAAAGATAAAGTTTTCTTTTCTGTCGTTCATTGAAACATTGAAAAAATAGTTGATAGAAAGAACGTAAATGAATGAAAGAATATAAGAATAACATTTATAGATAGCAAATACTTCAAAAGAATTAAAATTTCATTTTTCCTTCAACTGGCCAACCGTGGTTGTATATGTGAGGAGGTGGGTGGTGTTAATATTGGTCGGGTTGATGACTGTGATTACTAGTAGTGGTTGAATGTATGTAGATTACTTTTAAAACAAAGTACTAAAATCGCTATTTGTTTTTCTGCATATTTTTTTTTCTGAATTGTATGAACTGTGATATTTTGATTTAAAAAAAAAAAACAACTGATAAACACACAAATAGTGGGGTTATTCAATTGGGTTTATGAATTATAATTTTTTGTTCCTTTTTAATATTTTAAGATACAAAGTAATTTTTTTTGTTAAAGTTTGTTGGAATACATTCGTAAAAGTATTGGTATCGAGTATCGCAAATTTTTCGTTTAAAATGTATCGGCGATACACAAATCAATACTTGATACAAAAAGGATCGGCAATACAGCAACCAATACTAAAAAAGTATCGCCGATACTGTATTGGCCGATACCGATACTTCGATACTAACAACCCTGCAAACAACACAGACTGTTGGAAGAAGTAATGTGGTGAAGTTTGATTCTGTTCATCCGTTGAAAGGAATAGAACAACATGGGGGGGGGTGGCCCAGTGATCGAATCGATGTTTTACGGTATATAACCAACACTTTACGGTCACGGCCCCTACATTTCACTCACGCAAGGCCCGCTTGCGGGAGTTTAGGCTACTCCTAAGGGCACCACACACGTCGCCTATGTGCACTCACTGTAAATGGAATCTAGCTGCCCAGTGAAATTGTTCCCAAATCGTCCCTGCAACCCCCCCCCTCCTTTCTCTTTCCCCTAAGCAATCCTTAAAAAAAAATAAGGAACTCATAACAACAAGAAACCAACGGACAATCACAACAATGAACAAACAAGTCATTGAATCATTTTCTGGGAGGCAAGCTGTCCTCTTTTAAACAAGAGTTGAACAACAACCATCTGTTGTCAAGCAGTCTGTCCATGATGCTGGGTACACTGCCCACTTTATTTTGAAGTCTACATTACTTGACTGCGCATCCTGTCCTATCCGCAGGCCATCAATACGTCCATTGTTTTGCGCCTCTTGCTCTTATTTTCTCGAATGTACACTTTTATTTCCATGGTTACAACCGATATCCCCCCCTTCCTTTTCACACACCCCCACCCCCTTCCCGCCGATCCCCACTCCCCTCCCTCCCTCCTCCCCAAGGCTTCAAACTCTCAACTTTCTATACCGCCCACCACTGCGGCCTTCATCTTGAATCCATGTCGCCTGGATCATTTACCACCGCTGACCTGCCGACTAGTCCACCATTCCTCCCCCCCCTCTGTTATCTGGCCATAGGTCATTAGTCTCGTGTGTTATGCTGCACTGGGTTACCGAACGACTTCTTCAACCAATACAACAAAACAAAACAAAACCCACCACCAAAATACTTCAAAAGTGGACCATCACCACCATCACCACAACATTCCTCAACCCCTTCTCTCTGTCTTCCCCCCCCCCCTTCCATCCCCACCGCCTTTCCACTTTAAGTAGAAATTTGAAACGGAACACTGCGACCTCATTGTTATGATAATTGATAACTTGAGCGTTCTCCCCCCCCCCCCAAACCAAACCCCCGTCCCCCCACACACCATGCTCCGCTCTCAATCTTATTCCTCTCCATTCTCACATCTAGATAGAGCTGCAACAATCAGATGCACACACTAGAACAAGACTTATCTCTAGTCCTTACCTCCTATTGACATCTTATTCGCGGAGAACTGAGGGTTACGGAGTGCACAAGACCAGGGCCGTCTTATGGATGGGCAAACCTGGCAACCGGCCTGGGGTAGCTACTCCCATAGTACCTACTTCCAACACTATTTCCTAAATTAAATCTCACCTACATGATCCTTAGCCCCAAGGTCCACAAAAAAAAAAGCGATCTCTTAGATCAGGGATGTCATATTGGGTGTTGACGCTGGCCAATGTTGATATGAACTATTATGTATTAAAAGTTGAAACTCATAACATAAAAGGCTACTGCTAGAAACGACTGGCGGGCTGGATAAGACAGTCATGTGGGCTGGTTTTGGCCCGCG